>JAMXBB010000009.1:84886809-85122428 GCA_024138015.1 Lumnitzera littorea
GGGGGGGGGGGGGGGGGCAAGTGTTGATAGGTAATTTTGGTCTTACACTCTTAAGACTCATTTTGACTTTGACCAAACGTCGATTGACCTATCTTAGCCCATAACTGAGTTATATTAACCTAACCTACCTTTTCCTTTAGAAGATTCAACTTATGCTTGGCTCTTAGACTAGTACTCAACCTACTTATAGGTTAGGGCTTGATTTTGAGGAGTCGAGTCTTACTTGTAGCATCTACACTTAAGACCTTGAAGGATAAAGAAGGCTTACCTAGGATACTTGAGTGGTAGGCATTTATGGGCATAAAAGTGTAGATGCCGACATACGTAAGACCATCGACTTACTACATGCCATGACACTTCTATAAATCTCGGTGCTTACTTTATTTGAAAAGATACACTTTCCTATTTGGGCGAGATTTGTGTATATCTACTTTATGGATATATCTTTGATCTTACTACTATAAATGGATCTTCACCCTCCACTATTAAATCTACTTAAACTCTCTCTAAGCTCTCATATTCATTACCATTAAAATCTTACTGACTTAAGCATTAGAGTAGACATGTCAAACAAACCCCCAATGTCCCTCGCGATATTCTCTATTGTAGATGACAGGTTATCTAATCAAGGCTTAAATTCAGGATGCTTTACTAGCCAAATTCTTGAGATGATAATTGTATAAATAAAAAATTTACTAAACTAACCTTAACACTTTGTTTGGGAACAAAGGGTATGGGAGGAAGGAATAGCAAGGGAAGGAAATGAATGGTAATTATTTCCTTTTCCCTATTTGGTTTAAAAGGGGGTGTATGAGGGAAAGCAAATTAAGAAGAATTAAGTACTTAGACCTTACACAAATTTAATCCCCTAAAATTGGAGAGAAAGAGAAGCGAATGGGGGGAAAAGTTTTGAAAGTTATCAAATTACCCCTTACTTATCCTTGTTTATGCTTATGCACAACTAAAAAGGAAAAGAAAAAATAGCATTACTTTTCATTTCTCTCATTATATTACATTAGTAGACTACACACCCATAATACTTATGGTAATGACATCAATTTGAAAAAAAAATTAATATATTTTACTTTATTCTATTACTTAGTTACTTGAATTGATATATGCAATAATATTTTTATGCTTCTACTTACTTAAAAAAAATAAATAAATAAAAAGAAGTTTTAGACTTTATTACACATTTATCATATATTTTCTTAAAAATATAAATATTTGAAAATTTGGAAATGGAAAAGGTTATCTATTAAAAAAAGAGAAACAAAAGATATAGGTAATAGAGAGATATAAAATGTAGAAGTTAATGTTTACTTGATGACTAATAAGAGAGAAGAAAAATTTATTGTTATTTTATATGTAGAAGTAGGAGAGCAAAGTGTGAAATGTAAGGAAGAGAAAGAGAGAGAGGGTAGGGATAGATGGGGATAGGTGGAATGAGAGAAGAGAGAGATATGTGTTAGATAAATATATTCATATTATAAATTATTTAATAAATTTAATAATTTAGTTTAGGGTTAGATTTTTTGTTATAAAATTTTAATTAAAAGGTTAAATAGTAATTTCAAAATGAGTGGTTACTTAAGCCTTTTGGGGTTTAAATCATATAGATATATATTTTACGTGTATATATATATATATGTCCATAATAGAAAATGAAATAAAGAGGATAAAAAGATGATCTAGATTTCATACAATGTCATTACTTTTTATAAGTAAATCAGTAAATTTATACTTTATTATATTTTGTCTTTACTAATTATTAATATTTATTTTATTTTCCTTCCTTCGTTATCTAAACATATTAGAAGAAATCAAATCTCTCCATAATTCCATTACTTCATATTATTTTATTTTATTTTATTTTCTTTCTTTTTTAATTTCTCTCCTCATGCTTAAAAGAAGAGAGTCAGCTAATATAATTAATTTCAGGAAATAGAATTTAACGATAGTTAATAAAAACTTGTTATAAAAAAAACAGACACCAGAAAAGCTAGCCTGGAAGTCGACTGTACACAGAGTCTTCTTCTTGGATAAAGCCAAAATTCAGAATAATTGCGCGCCTTGAAAGTTGAAAGCGGGGCGGGAGGGATTAAAATTGGAAATAAAAAGGAAAAAAAAAATGGTGACAAAAAAAAAAAAGAAGTAAAATGATGCATGTGGGACTTATTAGGAAAATTATGGTCAATTGGGGAGGGCAAAAGTGTAATAAAGTTAATAGTGAAAGGATACGCGTGGCGAAGGAACTTTCAATTTCCTCAGGCCCAGTCCCAATTCCCAAATATAAGGGGGAAAGAAGAGAGAGAAAACAAGAGCCAAATCCCAAATGAAATAAAATTTTTATATTTTACGTTACAAACATCGTTCTGGCGTCTTCTTCTTGTTTTGCTTTTCACCGCTCTGTTGGTCTTCTCCTCCTTCTCCTCCTCCACCTCCTCCTCCTTTTTCAGCTTGGCATTTTGAAGACACGCTTCCTTCATACTGTAAGATGGAGTATTTTTCCTTTTGAGTGGAATGCGGGCAGGGATGGGTGGTGTTTTTATAGCTTGGGTGCATGTAATTTTGTTGCTTCTGTAACTGCATCTGCAACTTGAAAATTCCTTATTTAATTCTTTCATTCATTTGCTCACGGTTGATTGGTCTACTGGTCGATCTTTGAATCCGCTGTTTCAGCTATTCTTATATAATAACAAGGAAAACTATAGCCGTACGCGTACATTCTTGTAAAAATTAAATGTATTCGCGTTTTTCTATGAACACTTGTACTTCCAATCCATGCATCTTCGCTTTTCTAAGAGTTTGCATGTAATGGACTTACGATTTTAATGATGTATGTATTTTCTTTTCATTTTTCTTTTAATAATTGATCGTCGGCATGTGTTGTTTCCGCATTTTTCCTTTAGAATGGTGCTTGATTTTTCCTTTTATTTGGGGGGTGGGGGCGGGGGGAGGCAGCGGAAGGATGGGATTAGGGTTTCTGTTTTTCTTCCTTCATGGATGAATATTAATTTTGACGGTGACCGTTTCTACATACAGGAGCCGAGTTTGAATTCCATCAAGAATGCCCCTCTACAAAAGAAAGCCCTTCTCGTTGCTACCCTTGCCTGCAGATTTGGACCCTAAGGAGCATGTCTTCCAAGTTCGCTTCACCAAAGAAATTTTCCGCAACTATCAGTATCCTTTTTCTTCTCCTTCTTTTCTTGCTATATTTTTATTGAATAATGCTATTCTCTTATGTTTATCAACAACGATGATGCTTTTCTCTTCGTTTATTGTTTTTCCTAATTTGTGAAAGGGATTACTTGAACCGAATCAATTTGTACCGCGCGAGGCTGTGGACGTGTAGATACACAGGGAAATCTAACTTAACTTATGAGGAGGCATTGGTTTCAGAAAGACGTGCCAATGAAAAAGTCCAGCAGTTCCCTTCTGAGATAATCCCACCGATGCTTTGCATCATTCAGTTCAGTAAGATTGCTTCCCAGTACTAATTTTCCACCTATCTGTCTAGAATACTGTCTATCTTTGTTTTTTCTGTAGTGCATATGTTCTAATTGAACTATATTTGGTGCTACTAGTAGGATTTAAAAATTGTAAGAACCCTGTATACAAGCCTTAATCTAGCAACAGCCAACAACAAATAAGTTTTCATGCATTATAGCGATATGCTTTATACACCTTACTTCATTTCGATCTCCTTTGGCAATGAGACTGAAATCAGTATCTCTAAATGATAATTTAAAAGGATGAAGAGCTAGTAGAGTTGATAAGTTGCGACCATTGGGGGGAAGGTATCTAGGTTTGTTTTTGCTTTAATGACATTGGGATTTCTTAAAAACGATGAAGAGTTACTATTTCTTCTTGCTGTGAAATCAAAAAATCTCTGATGCCATGTGATGGATGTTTTAGATGGTTCTGTTTGACCCAACTGGGGACATCTTATATGTGCAGGCATGCTTCCTTTGAAAGATCTTGCAGATGCGATTGCTACGAAGTTGCAGGATTACTTGTTTCCAGGTGTTGAACTGCATGGAAAGAAAGATGGTGGTGTTTTCCCATGTAGAGTATTGAAGATATTGGATGATGGTGCTGGAAAAATCCAGTATGAGATAGCATGGTTGGGTGAAGATAGGGAAGATTTGGGAAGTGCTATTGTGAATAGAGAAGATCTTATCATGAAAAAGTTTCCTTTTAGCAGAAACATTTTAAAATCTTTTATTCGGGAATCTACATATCGAAATGTGCCCTGGGTTCTCCATGTTAAACTGGTGGAGAAGCATGGGATCACCAACAGTCTTCCAGAGGAACTAAAGAGCAAATTTTCCATTCAGGATGGACTCCTAGTCAGCCACGAGAACAAAAAGAGAAAAGGGGTAAAATATGAGAAAAATAATGTTCTCTTGCTTTTCTTTTTTATACTCGACTGTCTCATTGTCTATTTCATTCAGGATGGTGACAAGGTAGCAGGGGAGAACCAAAAGAAGCAGAAATCAGAGGCTAAGGCATTTGAAGGCTCAAGAATAAATGGAAAGAGTTCTGGTAAGTGGTTGTCTATGAGCTCTCACTGTGAGATCTGTTAGTGCTGTCCTTGCTAACTGTAGAGTTTGCAGAAGATGGTGAAATAAGAGTAGAAGTGATCAAGTATCCGATCGAGGATCTCTTAGTAAAGCCCAGTCCAGATGACCCAATATTCACAGATCGTCCTTCTCCATCAAGGGACTTCAAAATTCCGATGAAGTCTGTTGGGGATCTTCTAATGGTGTGGGATTTTTGTACATCCTTTGGTCGACTCTTGCGTCTATGGACATTTTCTCTTGGAGATTTTGAAAATGCTATTTGCCACAAAGACAGCAATTTAACTCTTATAGTAGAGGCACATTCTGCTTTTCTCCGGTTGCTTATCAAAGGCAATGATGATTACTCTTCAGCAATTGAAACAAAGAGACGGAAGCCTAAGGTCAGATTTATTTTCATGAAGAAATTATAAAGATTGGTTCCTTTTTCCCTTTCTCTCCAAGCTGGTATCTGTAGAGCTTCCGGAGTAACTTTGCTTTTGCCATGTGGCTTTTGTGTGAGGGATTTTTTTTCCTTTTTTTTGGGTTGAAAGAAAGAATATTTTTGATGTCAATTTTTGGGGCAGATTACCTTAATAAATTGGTCAGAGTACTTGTGTGACTTCTTAGACATGACTGGGCTTCATGAGTTGTGTGTTCACATTTCAACTATCAAGCGGGGACACTATGGCCTTTTAGAAGTTGATGCTAAACTGGGTATCTTCAGAGAATTGGTTAATTATGCACTGGAGACCCGTATTTTGAGGGAGCAGCTGGATAAGTACATAGAGCAGTGGCATGAACTTGGTGCTACAAAAAGAGAAGCGGCTTTAGAAGAAGGCAGGAAAAGAAGGGAAGAGAAAGAGCGCTTGAAGGCTGAGAATATGATGACCAATGGAGTAAGCAAAGAGCATGAAGCTAAGCTCTCAGAGAAAGATGAAGCAGCTGTGCTAGCAAATGGTGGTCATGGCATTCCAAATGGAGACATTGGATTGGAGAAAGCAATCCCTGCAGTGAGGAGGTTTGACTTTGGAACTGAAACTAGTGAATTTTAACATTGGTTGCACACTATGTGGATTCTATTATATTTGCCCCTTTCTTAGGGAAAGCAGTCATGCCCATGAGTCTGCTGCTTTGAATAAAAAGATGGAGCTTAATGGGAATGGTAATGACAAAGTTCAGGATCTGTTAAAGAACAAAGCATCTACAGTTGCAGTTGGACAAACTGGAGTAGAGCAGAGGGTTAGGCTGATATCTTTCTCTTGTTCCTTTATGTACAGTCAATATGTGTGCTTTTTTAATCCAGATAAAAGACTTGATGGGTCAAATCAATTCTCTTTACTTATTGGTTGCTTCTATGCAGAAGCAACGCTATGAAAGGGAGATGGAAAAAAGATTTATACGCACAAACCCCTTGGGAAGGGATAAACATTATAATAGATATTGGTGGTTTCGACGTGATGAGAGGATATTTATTGAGGGTTCAGACAATCAACTTTGGGGCTGCTACAACACCAAGGAAGAGGTACATTGACCTGCATGCTTTAGTTGTACAACTAATTATATTTTCGGATTCCTGATCTTCAAATTTGGATACTCGAGCAGCTTGATGCTTTGGTGGGTTCATTGAATTGCAAGGGGGAGAGAGAGAGGGCTTTGAAAAAACAGCTTGAAAAATTCTATGACAGGATATGGTAAGTTTTTATTTTTATCTTTTGAGCTACTGGTTCCCACAAAAAGTTTATAGTTCCATCAGTTCTTGATTGCCAAAGATAATTTCTGCTTGGTTTGCCATCTTTTACTCTTCTAAACAATTAAAGTGGACAGTACATCTTTTCTATATCTTTTATGTCAGAATTTCATTTGAAACAAATATGACTAGAGAATATCAAATTTGGGATAAATTATGGGAACATTCCCTTAAATATTTCACACTTCCCCTAAGTTGATGGTGAGCATACCAGGATATTATCACATGGAAAATTTTAGGAAAAACACAATATGCCCTTAAATTCTATAGAAAAGTACAAAGACACATAATGTTTGACTGGTTTTTGTCCATGAAAAGTGTTCAGTATGTTGGTTTAAATATATGGAGTACCTGTAGTTTTCCCTGAACTTTTTAGTGGGAGCATTGTTATGGACTGGTGGTATTGTTTCACAAGCATTGCGTTCTTGAAGTTCATGATGTCTATTTCTACGATGTTCTAGTCTCTTATTGGCTTTTTTATGAAACCTCCTCTTTCCCTTTCAGTTCCAGTTCCATCTTGTGCATGATGGTTTAGGTTCTGTATGAAGGTGCTTCTACCATTGGCAGAAAAATTATTTGAGATGTCCTTCATTTTCTTTCATTGTTTGAGATGTCTGTCATTTTCTTGGAAAACCCAAATTCTTGGTCCCTCCTGCTTGTTTGAATTTCTTATCCAAAAAGTGCTTATTTGCTGCACAAGAAGTATGGTCGCTAAATATGGTAAATTGGGAAGTTGGTGATGGCAACTCCTTTTTTTTTTGGGTTTGGCTCATGGCATCCTGGTGGTCTTATAGTAAACGTCTAATGGACATCTATGGATATAGTGGCATCTAATCCTGAAGGCTTCGCAAGGAGTTTAAAATATTTGTTCTCAATCATAACTGCTGTAAAATTTAATCCTGTATCAGACCATGGAACATCCTCTTTAATGGAGGCTGTATAACCTTCAGCTGACTTAATTAACTCTTTAAAATCTGCATCACACCGTGGAACATCCTCCTAATATCCTCAAGCAAACAAGCCTTCTCAAGTAGACATAGTGACATATTGATGAAATACTTATTTAGACTTATTTTCCTCTGCAAATTTGGGATCCACTTCTATTACCGTGTACCATTTTCCTCCTACTCTGAGCGAGGCGCAAAGCAGATTGCCATTGCTCTTAAAGTCTTATTTCTTAATCCAATGACAAGATTGCAGAAAATATTTAATGCTCTTTTCTGGCAACATCGTTAAGGCATTGCATATCATTACTCATCTTTCTTTTGCTTAAGCTTTCAATGAAGCATAATACTCTTGGGCTAAGGGATCATGTTGAATTAGTTGATTTCATTCTATTCTCCAGGCTGAGCATGTATATAGCAAAAGGAAAGCAAGAAACTTTTAAAACTGTGTTCACCATATTTCTGGGTCTAGACTACTGCTGGAAGGCGAAAAGCTTGCCTGGCAATAGAACATGAACTCATGATATTGTTTTAATTATTCTTTCCCTTGAATGGATAATGATTACAGTAAAGGTCCTGGGCTAAAGAAAGAGAAAAAGCAATCAGATTGCACCCTGTAGCTGATAAGGGAGACCTGAATCTCTTATGAAATCCTGTGATCTTGCTGGCAAATAATTATGTATAGGTTGTTTTGAAATTTAAATTCAACCTTCTCATTTATTGGTTGGTACCATATGGTGATGAATTATCCTGATCATCTGGTGGGAGCTAAGGCTGACCTCATAGTGATTAAATATTAATAAAGTAACTTTTCATGTGCATGTGCTTAATCTGGCACATTTGTGCAGCTCGGGACTGCAAAAGAGATCGAAGGAGGCAGCTGAAAATATTGCATTGGAGGAGGGAGTACTTAGGAGATCAACTCGTGTACGTGCCCCGCCGAGGGATAATCCTGCCAATGCTTATCTTAGGTATGTGAACAAGTGGAGAGAAGACTAACTGGCCTTTGTGTGCAGTTGGGGACTATCCTAATATCTGATTTAGACTAGGACTTCCTGACCTTACTTGATATTGGATGGGGGTTCATGGAGGGTTAGGATTGTGATATATTCTTTAATTACCCCTTCATTTTGTTCGGGAGCAACAGTGGTCATTGGTGGGTGACTGGGTGGGGGAAAGTTGCAGGTCCAATGGATTTTGTCATGGGGAATGGAGCGGTTGCCTTCTTTTTCTTTTTACCTTTCCCCCTCCCCTTTTGAGGACGAGCACTTTTTTATTTGCTTGACCTGCATCACAGATTGTCCATTAAGTTGTGAAATCGGGATTAGTAAGAATGTGAATGAGGTTTTGGGTTTTTATAATCTCATTTTTAATGTTACCACCACTAACACCAGTTAAATTTAGCTGTATAGCTTTTTAATTTACTTGCTGTGTCCTATAGACAGGTATGGACACTCTTTCTTCATGGGTGCATTGTTTTGACCTATCATGTAGAAACGATCCAATGTGGGAATTGTATCCTGGACCTTCTGCTTGGTACCATATTGAATTAAATTCAAGAACCATTGGTTTAAAAATGCATGCTTGAACATGTTGACCGCTGAGTTTTTATAGATTATACCTGTAACATATAACTGAAAGAAGGAAAAAATTTTCAGGTTTTTTAATCTTTTTGTTGTCTAATTTAGTAGAAAGTGGTATTGAAAGTCCCAGGCACAATCACTGTGAGCATCGAACTTATTTTTGGCCAATACCTAGGAAGCTTTGTAGCATTGGATAATTTGTGATGTGCACTGTAATTTTAAGGTAATGGCATGGAATATTCATAGAAAAATCGCGTTTCACTTCAGATTGAACATTTTTGGACTAAAGTTAATTTTATGTAAATGATTTATCGAACAATGTTAATTTGAGGCAACTAGGTATTGAATTTATACATTTCTATTCTTATGCAAAACGTGTGTGTAAATACACAATGGCCATATTGGATAGCTTCCTCTGGTCAAAATTCTTCGTCTTGTCCTCCTTTTTCCTTTAATTTTCATTTTTCCATTGTGTCCAACTAGAAATATCGTTGATTTGTTCGCAACGTTTCCAAAGGTCGTGTAGAGCTTATTTCTTCCGGTCTACATTGTATTAACAGTAGTAGAGGCCAGGTAAGCCAACGTTTTTTAAAGGGAATGTCTAGAAATAATATGGTGGAAGTAGATGGGGGATGGACGGGTCGGGTTTCAGGTGCATGGAGTAGAGCGACTAGTACATGTTTTCCGACTGAAATTTGGTTGGTTTCGTAAAGCACGTAGCTACTTTCACCAGGCAAGTCAGTAGTCACTTTGGGGATGCTTCTGGTTCTGGGGGCTGCTGGTAAGTGGCATTCCTTCGATCGAATCAGGTATGAGGCATGTACCCGTGTACAATATTTTTGCAAGAGAAAATTAGGCCTTTATCCATCAAAAGACTTAAAACTGACTACACTTTTGCTAATTAAAAGCTCTTCCCATTCCTATTCATTCGATGTTGATATGGAAAACTGTGATAATGTTAGTATTGTTTGAACCTTGGTTAAACCTTCAATTTATAATCTGAATTTTTAATTTGTTGAATTAGGTATTTAATTGAAACTTTTTGTATTATTGTTACTGTCTATTTAATCCAGTTACTAATTAAAATGAGACATTTGTATATGTATAAAAAGCAGGTAGTAACAATTATATAGAGTTCCCATTAAGTATTGAATTTAACAAATTAAATGTTTATGTTGTATGTTGAATTTTTTTATTATAGTTTAGATAGTATTTGTAATATCGTTGCATAGATAGTTACATAGGGGGAATCAAGTTTAAATAAATGATAAAAATATTTTCACAATATAAAGGGTAGATTAGCATCATTGAAAGTAGTGTAAATAGAGGATATCAATATATTACTGTTGTAATTTCCTAAGATATTGTTGATGTGATGCATACTGCATTATCTACTTTGGTGCTTAATGTGTTACATCAATGATCTATAACAAACGTGTTTTTTTTTTTTTTTTTGCACCATTTTGAATAATGCTTATTCTCTCTTTACACTACTAAAACCTTTTATCATCTATTTGAATTTAATAAAAAAATTCAGCCTCTTTTATGTTTTTCACTCATGAATATGTTATTTTCCCGTGAAAGAGGATGATGCCTCCCTATCTCTTGGTTGTTCTTACCCATGTTCCTAGTAATTATATATTATGTATGAATTAGACTATAAATGAGTTGAATTGAAATGATAAAGGAATTAAGATTGAGTTTAAGCTTGACTTAAAGTGATATCCGATAAGCACAAGCCAAGTTCATATGCTTGTTTAGGTTCGATTATGTGAAAACATTTGTTTTTTTTTTTTTTTAATTTAAAACAATATTTCATACAATTTGAACTTGATTCGAAATCAATTTGAACTTGATTATACTCATTGGCTTAGAACACATATTATCACGATTGTTATTAAATTGTATTCAATTGAATGGTGAATCGAAGTCGAGTAGCTTGACTACTCTATTTGTGTATTAATTTGTACATTTTTAGTGTGCAAAAGCGACAGAGCTACATATAATGGCATCGAGTGAGAAGATAGAAATTTATATCATTTAAGGTTGTGGTTGTTTATCGATTGCTACGATAAACCAAATCAGAAAATGTCAAAATAGGGGGAAAAGAGATTTGCACTAGTTGGTTTTTTGTTTTTATCGACACCATTTCATTTACTAACACCATATAATATTTTCCATCATATGACAACTATTGTAACTCTAACAATCATTCATCATAAAGATCATTAGCTATCAACATGGGTAAGCAGGTTACTTTATTATACTCTATATCCTATACTATTTTGTTGATTGAATAGTTTTTGAGTGGACATTAACGGCTTGTGCACTTTACCATATGGAATGGATATGTAATGGAATTCTATTTCCTTACTAATTGATTTGTAATATCTATTACAGTGTTCACTTGAAAAAAAAAGATACACAAGTTATCGGGACTTTCCCCCCTTAAATTGATGTGTTATTTGATAATAAATAAAACATTTAATTATATTAATACTTTTTGTATTTTAAAAAAAAGTTATAATTGTTATTTGAACTTTTGTTTGTACATTGTGCGGGCTTTTTGACTAGTTACACTTGTGAAATTGTAGTGGAAGCTTAGCATGATAATTATCTAGGGTAGAGTAAATAATGTTTAATCTTATAAAAACAACATATCGTGAATTGATCAACATCTTTTTGAGAAGAAACATGGAGTGCTAATTAGTTAAATAGAATTGAGCATAGATTTTAGATATGTGAAATTTTCTCCCTCGATGATGATTGACAAAGTGACATCTAACTTATCAAAAACTTATGCTTTCAAAGGACACATTAGCATGTGGAATAAAATGATCAATTAAGCCAGGTGAGTACGTTTTTCAACTTGACTATTTGTGTCGCATTGTATCCAATAAATGTAGAACACTTGCTTACTAATTATTCACCTTATATAATCACTTATTCTTATTGATGGGATTTGGTGTTGCTTTTATGATGACTATGATATGTATTGATTGGTTGAATTCTAAATGTTGATTTTGACAAAGCACGATAGTATTACTAGTAAGTGGAGTAAGTGTTAGATTTGATAAATTGCATTATCTTGATGACTAAATTATGAGTATATAGTTTGCTAAGTGATGTTGAGTTGGATATTTGAATTAAGCTTATGATTGCTTATTTATGATAACTAATGTTTAGATATTTATACGAAGAGTATCTTTGTTTATGATATACTTGGCATTTGCATACAATATATGCATTAATTTTCTTGACTTTAGCAAGAATTCTAAGGGATGTTAGGTTTTGAGTAATAACAAAAAAGTTAACTAAATGAACTAAGTCCTATTTACTACCCGATAAGTTTGTGGTATGATTTTTGAATCAACTCAGTAAGTTTATGGCATGATTTTTGAATTGGCTTGGATCAATGACCTATTAAGATTAGTCTCCTAGATTTGTTTTGTGGTTGATGAAAGGCAAAAAAAAAAAAATAAAAAAAGAATAAGTAATGACTTAATATGTTGCTAAGTTAAGTGTTAAGCTCGAAAATTATGAGTTAAGGCTATTGTATTAGCTAAGCGAATGGTCTAAGGTAAAAATGGGTGAATATTGAGGCAATACTATTAGTAAAGAAAGGTATGGTGAGAATACCATCAAGTAAAGTGGCAAGGTATGGAATCTTGATACATTATATGCATTCACAACATCACCACTTGTACTTTGTTGCTTGTTATTGACATTGGACTTGTGAATGTGATGTGATGTTTTCCTTTTTGTTGTTCTACTCTTTAGTACTCACTTTGTTCTATATAGAATCAAGGGGTTTGTGTTTATGACCTTCGGTGCATGTTTGAAGACTTGTAGACTTTTGGTTGGGACTTTAGGGTATTTTGAAAGTGCTAACTAGTTCTTGAAAATTTAAGGTTGCTTTTGGCTTGTATATGTGTAGATTGTAATGTGTTATAATATGGGCATGAATATAAGTAAGCAAGTTTAAGGTTTGTATGTAAATATCTCTTCCATGTGATGTAAAGTTAATACAAGTAAAGTTGAGTTGCATATTGAGGTTAGAACTCAAGCAAGCAAGTAGGTTTTGGGGCTTAATAGCCTCTCATATGTAGATATTTACCATGTTGACATCATATATAATTTAAAAGCCTAGTAAATACTTTTTTACATAGATATGCATGTAAACTCTAATATGAATTGTTAGTGAATGTGGAAAGTAGGCTCTAATTGAAAAATTTTTAGTTCAACCTTATCCTGAACTCAATAATGATAAAACATTCTTCCTATAGGCATCAAATTGGATTATATAGGGTATTAAACATTTTACATAATCACATAAGAGGTAAGATGTTACAAGATTGTATTAGAGTAAGTTGGTGACTTGATGGTTTGGATTAAGTTCAAATAAAAGATTAGAGCATGTCAAGGAATTGATCACTTAAGGTATGTGAGGTTAAGCAAGGTAGTTAGGATAAGAGAATGAGATTTGAGATGTTAATGTGAGAATGAAGTATACTAAGTTTGATGATTGTGTTGTGATGTGGAGAATTATAGTTATGTAATGGAAAGCATAGTGGTTTCGTAGTTGATATGTCTTGGAGAGATAGGAATTTTTCTATTGTTGTGTGGTTATGATGCTCGATTATTCTAGTGTTGTGTTATTAGTGCTTTTGCTTTATTTATCTACTATGTTTTAGTTTCAAGGACAAAACTATTTGAAGGGGGAGGGAATGTGATAACCCGTAGTCTCGAGTGCCTAAATTAAGGCTTGAATTGACTATCTTTGAATGAGATGAAACATTACGATGTGGTCATGGAAACTAGTTGAAGTGAATTGTAAAGTTTGTTTGATAAAATATAGAATGTATATATGTTCTAGTTCTATTATAAATATTGAATAGCATTTTAGTTTGCCATATATTAGAAACTTGAAATTTGAGTTTCGAGTAATAATGAGGTATTAAAATAACTTGTTTTGCTTATAAAAATAATAATTTGGAATGAAAGTGTAACTAATGAATATATAAATTCATTAAATATGGATGGTTAATAATATTTGTAATTATTAAAGTATGGATAAAACACACCCTTAAGACACTAGACTCATCAAAATTGGGGGAAAAAAAGAATAGAAATAATGAATATTCACCTGTTTGTTAAATGTGGCTAGAGGTGGAGTGCAACTAGTTATAGTAGTATGGGATAGAAACTAAAGTGCAAATATGTGGACACCTCCTTTGTCTTTTCATTCATTGAAAGTCATCTAAATAGAAATTGCACTTAAAAAAATTATAGTCGGAGCTTGGTTTAGTAATTATCTAAGGTAGAGTGAAAATGTTTTGTCTTAGAAAAGTAATCTATTTTGAATTGATCAACACCCCTTCAAGAAAAAACATGGAGTGTTATGTATTTGAATTAAACATATATTTTATGTATTTGAATTTATTTCTGATGATTGACAATGTGTCGTCTAACTTATAAAAAACTTGCACTTTCAAGGGGCATAAGGATATGTAGAGTAAATGGATTGCTTAAGTCAGGTGAGCACACTTTTCAACTTGACTGTTTGTGTTGTAATATGGCTGATAAATGTAGAATACTCACTTGCTAGTTGTTAACCTTGTATAATCACTTATATTAACCATTATAAGAAGATTTAGAATAAAATATAAGGTTATCTACGAGGCTTGGTGTTGCTTTGATTGTGACTATGATATGCATTGACGAGATGAATTATAAATACTGATGTTGGCAAAACATACAATATTACTAGTATGTAGAGTGGTTGTGAGATTTGATAAATTGCATTGTCTTGATGACTAATTGTAAGTATAAGGTTTGCTAAGTGATGTTGAGTTAGATATTTGAATGAAGCTTATGATTGCTTATTCATGATAATTAATGTTTGGATATTTATACTAGTATGATGAGTATCTTTCCTTGTGCTATACTTACATTTGCATACAACATATGCATTAATTTTCTTGGCTCTAATAGGAACTCTATGAAGGGTAATGCTAGGTTTTATGTACTAACAAAAAGTTACCTAAATGTACCGAGTCCTATTCACTGCTTGATAAGTTTGTGGGATGATTTTTAAATTGGCTTAGATTAGCAACCTATCGAGATTGATCCCCTAGATTTGTTTGTGGTTGGTGTAAGCAAAAAAAAGGAATAAGTACTAACTTGATATGCTACTAAGTTAAGTGTTGAGCTTGAAAATTATGAGTTAAGGATATTGTATTAGTTGATGAATGGTCTAGGGTGAAAATGGATAGATATTGAGATAGTACGATTGGTAAAGAAAGGTATGGTGAGAATACCGTTAGTTAAAATGGCAAGTTATGAAATTATGATATACATGCATTCACAACATCACCACTTGTACTTTGTTGCTTGTCATTGATAGTGGAATTGTGAGTGTGATGTGAAGTTTGCCTTTCTAATGTTTTATCTTTTAGCACTCATTTTGTTTTATATAGAATTGAGGGGGTTAGTGTTTATTGACATTAGGTACAGGTTTGGAGACCTAAAGACTTTTTATTGGGACTTTGGGGCATTTTGAGAGCCTTAGTTAGTTCTTGAAAGTTCAGGGTTGCTTTTGGCTTGTCTATGTGTAGACTAATTTGTTATGATATGAGCATGAATATAAGTAATAGGTTTAAGGCTTGTATGTAAACATCTCTTCTATATGATGTAAGGCTAATACATGTATAGCAAGTTACCTATTGAGGTTTGAACTTAAGTAGGTAAGCATGGTTCATAGCCTAGTAGCCCAGTATATGTAAATATTTATCATATTAACATCATGAATCTAGGTTACAAGTCGAGCACTCGATAAAACACCTTTTTAAATGGTTATGTGGGTGAACCCCAATATGAAGTGTTGATGAATATGGAAAGTAAATTACAATTGGAAAATTTTTAGTTTACTATTATCCTTAACTTAAGGATAGTATAACGTCCTTTTCACAAATACCAAGTATAATTATATGGGGTATTAGACTGGTTAAATAAACACTAAAAAGGTGGGAAATTACAAGTAGTAATTGTTGATTTATGACAAAAATATCCTGGATGTGTTAATGTAAGGCTACAAATGAGTCGAGTGGAGTCAAGCTTTTGAAGGCTCAAGCTTGACTCCTTTAAAAATTATTAAGCTCGAGCCAAGTTGATGTTTTATTGAATTTGGAAATTAGAGGCTTGAACTTGAGCTCGTTAAGGATTTTGAAGCTCGACCTTGAGCTCTTTTACAGCTTGGCTTGTTTAGGTACGCGAGTTTAAGTTCGTATATCTAAATGAGCCAAAACACGAGCTTGTTTATCTAAACGAGCTTCATGCTCATTTAGATGCTCGTTTAGATTAACAAGCCTAAATAAGCTTAAGCTTAACTTAGAACTTGAGCTTGTTTAAATAATAAATGAGTCTAAACTTAAATTAAAGCTTGAAATTTATACAAAATTTAAAGTATCTACCTTTAATCTTTTTCTTTACAGTGAAATTATTTCAAAATTTATGATTTCAATTACAAATTTGTGAAGTAACAATAAAGGGCTGCATCCATACAAAATTACCCTACAATTGATCCAATAACATAACATTATATTTATAGATAAGCTAATTGTAGCTATTTCTCTCATATAAAATTGTGAAACAAAATATACCAATTAAAATGCACATTTTGCATTTGATAATTAATTATTGTCAATGATTCTTGTTTACCCATTTGTAATATATGTGTGTTATATGAAACTTTGATTTATGCACTACCAAACAAATTATAAACATAAAATATATAGTGTAAAACTATTACATAAGTATAAAATTAGTATAATTAGAACATTATTAAAATGTGTAAGATTAAAAATATATGAATTGGAAAAACATACATTACAAAATAAAATAAAAACCATTTAAATGTAATTAATATAACTAAAACTAAAAACCATTACATTAATATAATACAGACTCATGAGCTTATTTACGAGTCTACTTGTGACTCGACTCATCAATAATATAAGTAAACTGACTTGTTAACAATATAAGCGAGTCTGCTCACAATCATTAAGAATATAAACAATTTTGCTTATGAGCCTAAATTTAGAGCTTAAGCTTGACTTGTTTAATTAAACAAGTTTTATTTTAAGTTGAAGCTCAATTAGTTTGTTAAATGAGCATTGAGCTCAAGTAGCCTAAGAGTAACTTAGCTCATTTACAGTTCTATGTTAACAACAGTAGAGTGATAGTGCATGGAGAAGAACAAGGAGAGAAAGGCAGAGAGCTAAGAAGGCATATAGATAATCTTGAATATGAGATGCAAGGAATGACTTAATAGATGGATATTGGATAAGAGTTGTTGAAAATGATCATATAAAGGCTTCATGTACAAGATAGAGCTCCTTAAGAGAATGATAGGAGGTGTTCAGTTGAATTGACCAATAGTATGGTTAGTTTAGGTGAAGAACCCAATGTAGGTAATTTTGCAGATGGGTAGGGAAGTAAGTGAAATGAAATAAGATGGGTGTAGAGAATATTAAATTGAAAATTTCTACTTTTGGTGAGAGCAATATTTAGATTAGATGCCAAGAATGGAGAAGGTATTTAATTGCTATGAGTAGGATGAGAGAACAAAGGTAAAGATGATATCCTTAGCTTTTATTGATTATATTGACTTGTGATGGGATATATTACAAGAGTAAAGATATTGGGATGATGAGGAGAAGGTGGGGATATATATGATCATTAATGAAGAGGTTGTTGCATCTAAAATTTATGCCCAAGTATAATAAATAAGAGATACTCATGGACCTACAAACTTTGAGGTAGAGTAGGATGACCGTAAAGGGGTAAAGGAATTTGAGACATTATTGATTGGGTGTAAGCTCAAAGAGTCATTAGAAGAATCAATAGCTCAATTGATTTGTAGGTTTAGATTTTATATAGCTAGTGTTATAAAGTATTAAAGTAAGTATTCCTTACAATAAAAATTCACATAGAGTAAATATTAAGATGTAAAATTTCTAGACTATCCCCAATAATAGACATTTTAGAAAGAACTTTTTTTCTTATCTATTATGTTTTAGAAAGTAAATATGTTTAAAAAGTTTGCATTTATTAAGAAGATAAAGGGGTAAGGGAGCTTATTTATGTGCTAAGGGAAATCTTAGTGTATATATATATATATACAGATTAAAGGACAAATTTTTCTCGATCCCATATTAATGATGGAAATCATGGAACCAAATTGAAGGGTAAAGATAAGCCAATCATTAAAGGTTGATTACAAAAGCAAATTTAAGCACATGGAGGTTTAGGAGGTCAATTAGATGGCTGACTAAGAGGTGGACCCAAAGCTTGAACCATGGGAGGTCGATTGGTTATGCGGGGTAGTTACTCCAAGACCGGCTTTTGGTTAGTTTGAATGGAATGTATGGGTTTAATTAGTTTTTACCTTATTTTATGTTATTTATGACTATTCTATTAGGTACATAAATTACTTTTTAATCATTTTTTAATATTACTTTATTCTATTAGTTTTGTTTTTATGTTAATCATGCTACGTTTTATTATGAGCTCATAAATAGGTAGACTATGAAATAGTTCAAGTGGAGTTTTAAATATCTTTAATATGTACTACCGTTGATAATATTATTTAATATGGAGAATTGTGAATTTTATTGTATTATTTTTATTCAAATTTGCATTCTTAATCAATTATTAATCAAATTATGGCAATCATTTTGATTGAATTAGTGTGTAATATTGATTTATAACTCAATCGACTACAATCTAGTTCAATTTCATTATTCATGCATAATATCAAATAATTGATCTCGATTATATCTTTTGTTTGTTTCGTTGATCCATAAACAAAAAAAAAAAAACCCCAAAAATACATGAGATACCTATTTTTCTTATTAATAATTATCACATTATTTCAGAGTACATGCAATCATACATCACTCTAGGTAATGAAAGGGAAGAGTGCCTTCTTGAAATCTAAGAGTCTCAAAAATGACTTCTTCGACAGGATGTTGAACGTTGCAAAAGAGGACCTGGCTCTTGCTCTTATTAGTGGCAAGGCCTAATAGATAGAATTCAGAAAGAACATCCTTTATGAGACAAATAGACGTAGTATGGCCCATGTGAAAAATGGAATAAATCATGAGTAAAACATAAACGTTAGCCTTTTCTACTTACATTACCAGAGGTAATGAAAATGAGCAGAACCATTTGTCTAACCATCTCTGCTTCAATGCTAAGAATGAAGAGATAAGAATCAATATCACAAACAATATCTAAACTTTATCAAAATGTGCAATTTAGTATCTGTATGTTGAAAAAATTGATTTGCTACCATATTAAAGTTTTTATGGTCATTTTGACTACCCAAATTAACTTTATTAAATCCGTTTACTAACATAAGAATAAGATGAGAATTTAGAGGGTAGTTGACAGTCGTCTATAAGGAGTTGCATGACCTCCAATCAAGTGGTCGTTAGCCATCCCTCAACCCTGGGTGGTTAGAATGATGGCTTAAGATGAAGTAGGTTATAATCTTTTTTAAAAAGTGGATTGTTTAGACCACTAGTATTTATGGGTCAATTCCCAGTTTATTTTTATATTCACATTAGCAAACAAACTTAATAAAGTTAGTGTAGACTGCAAAAATGATCATGAAAACTTTAATTAGATAATAACTTCATCATTGCAAAATATAGGAAGTAAATTGAACATTTTAGAAAAGTTTAAGTACCATTTGTGACATTAATCCAAGAGATAAAAAGAGACATAGTACCCTTTTCTTTAACTATTGAACTTGCAAAGAAACTCACTTCCAAAGTGAGGAAAGCCTATGTAATGAAGTAATTTAAAAAAAAAATAAAAATCCAATCTAATGCATCATAAGCCTTCGTAATGTCTCCTTCCAAAGCACATTTTGGATGAACTCCTATCTATACAATCTCCATATACTGGCTCTTACAGCAATGAAAATATAACCTATAATCCTTTTACTTAGTAGAAAGGCTATTTGTTCCCTGCCAACAAGAAAATGAATTGCTTCCTGCATCTTAGAGGTCAAAAGCTTTGAAAATAGATTGACAAGATAAAACCTCGCGTAATACGTGAGTCTTATTTTAAAATATATTTCTATTTAATAAAATAATATATTTATGCAAAATATTATTATAATTAATCATAAATAAATTTATATTAAGAAGAATTATTTAGTTACATAGATATATTTTATAAATTATAATTTAAGTAGCTATTTATGGTCATATAA
The DNA here is from genome assembly GCA_024138015.1 of Lumnitzera littorea. Taxonomy (NCBI): domain Eukaryota; kingdom Viridiplantae; phylum Streptophyta; class Magnoliopsida; order Myrtales; family Combretaceae; genus Lumnitzera; species Lumnitzera littorea. The sequence goes on from JAMXBB010000009.1 coordinate 84,906,933, forward strand.
CCATGTATATTATATATTTGTTGCAACATTTTTATAAATATAGTCATATATATATAAATGATATGTCTCTTAAGAAATGAAAAAGGGATATGTATTAAAAACAGTAAAAAGTGTTATAAATGAAATGATTCAAATAATAAAAGCTTTTCTAAAAACAATATATATAAAAAGTAACTGTAGTCCCTTTTCATGAAAAGTAAGGACAAAGAGAGTTAATATTGAAAAGGTGTAATGAAAAAATATATATATATATATATATTATAATTGTTTAAGGTAAAATCATATATCGAGAGTTGTATCATTTTATATTAAATGTCACAACCTTTTTACAAATACAATCTCATATATAAACGATTTTTTTTTTCTATGGTTTCATTTTTATTTTTTAAATGATTAGTCTCACTCTCTATTTCACTTTAATTTATATTCTTTTAAATTTAAATTATTAAATAAATTATGAATTTAATGGTTCAAATTTAGAAAAAATATAAATGAATGGCAGAATAGAGGGCTGACTTAGTTCTGTCAAAATGAAGGATAAAATCATAGAAGCTCTCATATAATGATCGATCCTTGAGAAATGAAAACTTATAGGCAATAAAAATTGTAAAAAAGCATTGTTAATGAAAATGTTATGAAAAATAAAAGCGTTTTGAAAAAATATAAAAATATAAACACAAAGACATAGAAAGGTATAATAACAAAAAAAAAAAAAATCTAAAATTGTATATTATAATAGATAAAAATAATTAATTATTTCAAAAGATTACAACAATTACCATACTAATATTTTACGTTCATAAATAGTTTAATAGATATTGAATACTATCATAAAATTTGCTTGTTTATGAAGTTAATAAAATTATATAATTATTTAACAAACACAAAGCATTGAACTCTTATGTGAATAATGGATGATTTTTCTTGAAACGATGCGGCATTTGGAAAGAGTTTATTATTGTCCAAAAGATAGAAATGAAACATAATGAATATGAAAAGTTGTATCGCTTTGCAATAAATTATGCAAAGAGTATAGCTATTTTTAAAGTTAAATCACTTGCTTAAGAAAAATGCATTTCTTGAGTAAAAACTTAGGATATATTATATATACAGGTTAAAGTTGGATTTGCTCTTCGTTTAATGAAGTTTTCAATACAAACATTTCCTTATATCACTAGCTATTACAGGGTCGTTTAGACCCCCTCACATACCATGAAGCAAAATTCATGACAAAGGCTTAATGAGAGGTTTAGGTAATCCTATCATAAACCTACACCTAGACTTACACTTAAACCTGAAGAACTTTTTTCCTCACCCCTTGGATGTCTTTTCAATGGTCCACATATTTTTCATGGTTGGAACTAGGAGGCAGTTGTTAGGTCAGTTACTAAAATTTTGTACAAAAGGAAAAGCAGTTTAATCAAAGTACCATTAGCGAATTTTATAGAAAAACCTTCGGTCTTAGAACAAAGCCCTTTGGCCTTTGGGTTCCCTTTTAACATAAATGAAAATATAATATACTACAATCTCAGATAAGAAAGGTGAAGGAAAAAAAGGAAAGTGAACTTGAGGTTGAATTTAGCTTCTATTTCAATATGGAAAGATCACTTATTCAAATATGTAATTATAATTGTTAAAATCGCAATTTTATTTACACGATTTTACAAGTTTAGTAAGTTTTCTTGAGTTAACTCGAACGTAAATTTTTTTGTTTTTTAATAAAAACTTAGGTTTTTGATTGAGTTTATTAATTTTGCATACATGAATTGAATAGACCAAAAATGAAAAATATAACTAAGCTCTTATTAGTCTATTAACTATTAAGGTATTAAGCCATCTTTTTTTATCCTAATATGATTTTTTTCCTTTTTCTCTTTTTCCTAGTTTCTTATTCGATATTCATAATTTTCGTTCAAGTTCTATCTCTAATTGAAAAGTTTATAAGGAAAACTATATATTTAAACTTATATTATTAATAACTCAAAATGAATTAAAAATTTTAACTCTTCTTCAATTTATCGATTTTTTTAAACAAAATTTTAATGGGAAGAAATTCAATTTTGATTGTACTCATTCTTTTTCTATAAATTTGAGATTATAGATTAATAATTCTTTAAAAAACTTAGCTCTTTTATTCATTACATCCATAAATGTATTTCAAGTTTTTTTATAACTATTATAAACAAATCTATAATTCTTTTAAAGCTATTTTACGTAAGTCGAAAAGTTCGTTTTTATATTCCGATTTTACCGACCTTATAGCAATTCTAGATAGAATGACGAGCAACCTTACTTATAACAAATTACCACTTGGCATAACTTGCAAAAACAAAGGATAACGGGCACCTGGGTGGCACCAGGAGCCTCGTGAAGGATGCCCCTTTGGATTCTCATCCGATCCAAATAAAAAGAAGGAAAAAAGAAAAAACCTTCATAGAAAAGGATGCTTGTGGATCAGGTGTTAGTCAACCTTGGGCTTAGTAAAGATGGGGCGTGTCCAAGAGTTCCTGAGGTTCGTGTCCACAAATGAACAAGAAAGAAAAAGCAAGAAATGATAAAGCAATGGCTGAAAACAGTTAGGCACACGTTGGCCAAAAAACCAATCTTTTATTTTTACTTCTATTTACTTTCATCATAGCATAGATACAGCTTATGCTTGATGATGTGTCTATACTGTTCTTGAAGCTATAAAGCATTCTTTTAAAGCAATGGAACTACATTATCTCAACCACAGCTCGACTTACAATCTTACCATCGTTGAGATCCTGAAATGCTATGGCAGAATCCTCAAACTTGTATTTTCTTGAAACAGCACTGCTGAGATTAAAAACTCCAGTTTCAGCCAGTCTGACCAGCTTTGGGAGATCCTGCCTTGCCCTTCCTCCATAAGAGCCAATTACTTGAATCTGATTAGGGAAATAATCAAAGGGATTTTGTTAATGCCATGTGAATGAATCCACAAAACGATCTCAAATACCTGACTGACCGTATATTGTTCAAGATATGTCAATCAAAGAACGAAATGAACTGGTTGACTTTATTACAATTTGGGAAGCAAATGTTTGAATGAAGAAACTCTATCCCACGCTGACTTTTGTTGCATATGTTTATGAGAATCCCTTCTGGAGGATGAAAATGCAAAAGACAAGCAAATGGAAATGCAAAAGAGAGGCTCCATTCTTGAAAGTATTCTAGTTATTAAATTTATTAACTAGTTTGCTGAATTTGCACGTATTGTTACCTTTCTGCGAACAAGACGGTTTATGTCAATCTCTCCCATAGCACCAGCTTTTGCAAGCCCTATCATCACAGCTTTTCCACCATCTTTAACGCTCTGTGTGCATTGCATAAATGTGCAGGGGTTCCCCAGAGCTTCTACAGCTACATCTACACCCATTCCTCCAGTTATTGCCTGATGACAGAAAGTAACTTGAGCGCATAAACAATTTAAAGAAACAAATTCTCAAACATGCACATATACACAGTAAAAAATAAAGAGAGAAAAGAGAGTCCAAAGTGATGGGGCTACAAAACTGTTATTTGTGGACCTCCTCACTGATTTGTTGATAAATTTGAATTCACAACAATTTGAGTTAAAAGTTTAAATGGGTAGATTTTGCGGTTTCGATCACCACCTACCTCATCATTATGACAAATTTAGAGCCAAGACCATCTAATCTAACACCTTAAAATGAGAGATCCTTTCTGGTTTTATATTTACCATCTAACATTAGTAAATAAGCAACAAGGATCTAATGAATAAAGATACAACTGGATCTTGCTTATGACCAATGCTTGAATGAGAAAATCAATAGCTACGACCTTGAGGTTTAATAATACAACTGAAGCTTTATTCTTTAGTTCATTGCCAAGACAGAATTCGATAGAAAATCTGTGAAGAACTAACCAAAAAGCATATGCAGCAGGGTCAACTTCTGAGATTTGTTATTTAAATTCTTGTAATCCATTGATTCTATCTGTAAGTTAGATTCACAATCAATTGATAAGTATTATGAGAAATAGTAAGAATTGTTAAGATAAACTTTTAGGAGTTGGCTTTATCTATATTTTTCTTTTCCTAAGTATATCATTTAGGGAATAGGTAAATCTGCTGATAATGTGCAGATCAGTTTCCATTTCCTCATCCAGATTATGTGTATATGCGTGTAAAATACGCAAGATGATATGAATAAATGTTTTGCACCCTAAAATTACTATAAAAAATGCACCAGAAAAATCCCCAGATAATGTCCCTAAGATGGAGCCAAACTTCATTTTAGTTCACCTGACATCTCATCTACCTTGACCCCCGCTGTGAACAGCTCAAATTTCTCTATAGGTGAACAGCATTCCAAATAAATGATCCAACATAAATTCAATGGAGTGAACATTAGCAAATGTTTTCAATATGTGGAGCTTGTGATCTACGGCAGAGAAAAATCAGTGCATCTCAATTCATCCAAAAAAAAAAAATAAATCAGTGCATCTCAGTGATGCAATTCCTCCTCATCTTCTCTACTTCCCAAAATAATAAATAAATAAATAATATAAAAAGAAATTGCTACTCCTTGACATAATGATGAAAGTTATGAAATGTGGTGAGTTGAGAGCCCCATTTTCATGGCATGGCTGATTAACTCCCAGAAACAAGAGTTGGAGGAACATATCTCTTTTATGGAACTTCAAAGAAAATATGGAATACATTGCAAGAGATTTACTTGGATCTCGAACAAACCTCCCTTTGTTTCAAAATTTGATCCAAGACTCTTGTTACCAATCGGAGAATTACGAATGTAAATAATTACTGTAACCAACTGATGGAGCTTTTGAAAGGAATGGATCTCTCTTATGACATGATTCGAAGTGTACCAAGGATGGAACCAAATATGCAAAATTTTGGAAAAGGATAGTATCTTTTGATTTCCTTCAAGGATGAATTTGGAGTTGGATGAAGTATGGGTAGCTTGTAAGGAAAGAAACCATTTCCTACTCTTAGAGATGCATTTGTCAAGGTGAAGAGAGAAGAAAGTGTGCTTCCTCCCCATCCTTGGATACAATTTTCAGCATTGATTGTGAAAAACGACCCACTTGAGCATCACAATCAAAAGATAAACCATGGTATAACCATTATCATAAACCGTATCATATCAGAGAAACACATTAGAGCTTACATGGGAAACCAGCGAATGGGAAGCCAGTGAATTGGAACTCAAAGAGACAAAATGGACAAAACAAAGTCGCAGAGAAGGTAGAAGGTGTCTCAGGGGAATCTTCTAGATAGAACCGGTCAATTAGTATTGACAACCAAAACCGACTCAAGTTACATTGTAGTTGTTGCTCAGAAAGGTAACAGCAGTTCCACATTTCAACATATGTTACAATCTATCCACAAGAAATCATGTCTAATTCCTAGAAAATTAATGTTTCTTCCACAGTAACCATATCTAGGGGCTGAGTTTAGGAGGCGAGAGTAATTGGAATTGTTCTCTTTTCACTTCCATCATGTGAAAAAAATCAAAGTGTCTCTCTATCTGTCCAAGATGAAAGTTTCCTACCATCTGTCCTGCCCTCTTGATACTCGAATCACATGTTGAGTCCAAGTTAAGAGTAGTTAGTACTGAAACATCATTATGTTCCAAAAAGCCTGAAGCTCCTCAATAAGGCCAGTCATCTAGCGCAAGGATGAGTTCCAAAAATCATGATGAGATGATGTTCTTATGGATATTGTGGGCGACTCTTGTGGTTTTGATGAGGAAAATCAGGGGAAAGATATAACAGATAACCATGATCTTCTCATAGCACTTTTGAAAGGTAGAAGATCTTGTGCCTAAGTAACTTATTTTAAATTACTTAGCTTGTTCAAATTTGTCACCCCAGTTTCCAGCATTCATTACATCCATTGGCAATGTTGAAATTCCAAAGGATACTCATGAAGCTATGAACATTCCAATATGGAGGGAGGCTGTTATGGAAACAATATTAAGAGTGGAACAGGTGATGCCAGAAGCACATGGGTGTTGATTCTGATGCATTGCATAGATGAAAACTGTTAAGAGATACATGGCTTGAAGAGGATTTATATAAGATTCCACTAGGTTTGATGAGGAAAATATGAAAGGTAAAGTTGGCAAATTTAAGAAATCTCTCTATAAATTGAAGCAATCATCTAGATCCCAGCTCAAGAGGTCTTGGTCAAGGGGGAAATTATTGAAAACTTGGAAGAGGACAATTAAAATGAATTTTGAAGTTGACGATCTTAGAGATCTAGAATATTTTCAAAGAATGGAGGTTGAAAGTAACAATAAGGGCATCTTTATCTCACAAAGAAATACATCTTTCTTTCGAAAAGATAGGGGTAAAAGGGAATGTAAACCAATTAGAATGCCTTCAGAGCACAATTTGAAATGCAAGGAGAAGATGATGATCCTATAATGAATAAGTGAAACACTAAAAATGGTTCATTTGTCATTCACAAAACCTGGTATTGCTTATGCAGTGACCAGTGTAGTGGTTATTCATGTATTCTCCAACTAACCAACAATGGAAGCTATTGCACACGTAATAAGATATCTCAAAGGATCTCCTGGGAATGGACTTCTATTCTAAAAAATGGAGCAAGAACCATTGAGAGGTTTGTAGATATAGATTGGGCAGGTAATCATGAATAGAGCAAACCTATGTCGGGGTAATGGGGAATTTGGTTACATAGAAGAGTAAAAGACTATTTGTAACATACCCCAAACCAGGCATATTATGCAGAACTTCAAGCCACAATGCATGAGCTTTTATAAACAATTTGGCTAGAGCACTTGACAAAAGATTTGCACATGCCATATTCCAGTGTGATTCAACTATATATAGTGGCAATAAATCTACCATTTGCATCGCCAATAATCCAATCCAACATGATAACTCTAAGCATGTGAGAATTGATAGATACTTTGTCATAAAAAATGAAGAAGGTGGAATAAATATAACATGAATTTCTAGGTGTTAGGAATGAGTTTTGTTACTAACCATGGGTTGCCAACTTCTGGGCCAGAAAATACTTGACCCAAGTTATTCAAAGTATATTACAGAAGCAGGAAAAGTGGGCTCTAGAAGCTTAAAGTAGGAGTAAAGGCACATGAATATATGTAAATAAAAGTAATTTTCTGTGACAACCAGTGAGTGGGGGACAAAGCATCTGTCTTAGGCAGAACATGTAGGGTAGTAAGGGTTAACAGAGATCATCCCACTACTTCATTTTTCTTTTCTATTGTTGGTATCGTCCTTTTTAAGGAGCTGCAGATCTGGGGAGGATCGACCTCTACTTCTTTGGGGGTTGAGCTCTACATTTTCATCCAGCAATACAATATATTTTCTACATCTTTTTTCTGTCTTTATTTACTGATTCTAACACTAGACATCTCAGGAAGTAGGTGTCTCTAAGATAGTCCTCACCGAGGCCAACTTTTGAGTTTTGACTCCATTTGGGGTTTTTGAGTTCCTATAAAAGGAGATATCTAACATGCCTTAGACTATGGTTTATACTGAGCCGAAACCTAATTATAATGCACCTATATTGATGAGTTTAAGCTTACAAAGGAAATCGAGATGGAAGGAAGGCTAAGACTAACATTGTCTACTGCTCTCAAAGTTATTTCAAAACTCCTCTAAGAAAGAGTCCTTCACAAGATTCATTATACTTACCAAATTGCCTGAGCATAAACCTAGATGATATCACTAAATGAATAACAAATTGACTTTCAATCCATAATTAACTATTTGGAAGTAGGGCACTAAGTCCTCTTGTTTCCCTGTATAGCTGTATGTAGCTAGTCATTACAGTAGTTTGCAGCTTCATGCTGTACCATTGTGAAGTTGAAATAAAAGGGCCATGAAGTAGAGGAAAGCATCCTAATGGGGAACATGGTTAAACTTTTCCTCTAAGCTATCTTTTCTAATGCTTCTTTTTTATCTATGCCTTTTTAAAATTTTGTTCAGGAAGCAGATTTAAACATCTCTTACTTTTGTCTTTATTTAAGGTAGCATACAGAATAGATGGTTTAAAATATAACAGCAAAACTGACACAAATATGCAAAATAAACAGGAGCAAAAATGTAAGCATGTATTGAGATGGCACTCTGTATCTCAGAATTAACTTAAAAAGCGGGCTAGACATACTTTAAGCTTATCAATAGGATCTTCTCTAATTGCATTTACTGTGTGTGTGGCCCCAAACACTTTGGCCTTCTGCAACTTCTCATCATTGATATCAACAGCAATAATATCAGAGGCACCAAATGCTTTCGCTATCTGCAAACAACTGGAGAGTTTTATAGTCACAATCATGTTAACTCATTTTCCAGCATGTTAAACCACAGATAGTACCTTATCTTTTCCTTTTTGGCTGAAACAGAAAGATTATGCCTTACCCATGTGTATATAAAAAACAATTTTAATAACAATAGAACAAACACATATAACATACTAATGTCCAGCAGTGGAAGAAATAGATGTTAACTTATGAACAGAAGTAGGGTAATAGTAACTCACCTAGAACCAACGCCTCCAACGCCAATAACAGCAATGGAGTCTCCAGGATGAACCTGAGCTGCGTGGGTCATGGCACCATATGCTGTGAAAACAGCACATCCTAAAATGGCAGATTCAGCATAGGGCAATGTGGTAGGAAGTATAGCTAATGCATTGGCAGGAACGACGCAGTACTCTGCCAGGCCTCCCATGCTATACATATATACTGGTTTCCCTGGCGTTCATGTGCAGATTGGATGGATTGATACGTTTACTCTTACTTGAAAGATCAAAGTGAGACAAGAGGAAAGACTTACGACTTCCTAGAAGAAACAGGCGGGTATCACCATCATAAAGTGTCCCTTTTGCACGGTTGTAAGCAAAAAAATCCTCACAGAGATCATCATGGCCCTATTGTATAAATTTTTCAAAATTGCTTACAATTGAATGGTAGAACAAATAAATGTATATGCCCTTGTTTCGTTTGCCAATTCCCTGGGAATCTGATTCCAACGTTTGGTAACACAAAACAAGCTAGGAATCAGATTTTTCTGAAGAAATCCTATTATTTAGAAACATTGAAATCCCATTTTTCATCCAAGTCTAATTATAAGAATTCCAATTTCTTCGTCGATTTAGAAAAAACACATTACCCCTTACACTCCTCTCTAGTACGTTTCTCTCTCTCTTTACATATGTTCAATTTCTACTCTCTCTTTCTCTTCTTTCTTTATTTCCCCATCTTCTCCATCATTTTTTCTAGATGTGTATTTCTTACTCTCTCACTTATAAATTCCAAAATACACATCAGGCTAACTAAACAAAATAATAACATTCTATCTCCATTCTTTATAAATGATCAGAGAATAAAATGTCAATCTATTGGATCCCGAGAACAGAAACGAAACAAAGCGAGCGTAATATGTAGCGTGTTGGACATAAAACAAAAAACCTTGGAACAATAGGAGCAGCTGCCACAAGGCATGATGAAGGCCCCAACAACATGAGACCCAATTGGGAATCTGAAACGCAACGCAACCACATGTAAGTCAAAGCCACTTCCAACTAACGAGCCACCATGTGATTGGAAGAAGAGGAAGAAGGAGGAGAAGGAGGAGGAACCTCTGGATGATCTGGTGGTGGGTAGAAGGACCGTGTTCGACAACTTCGCCAGTGATCTCATGGCCCACGACGCAAGGGCTAGCGAAAGGAATCTCGCCTTTGATGACGTGAAGATCGGAGTGGCACACACCGCATGCTTTGGTCTTTATGAGAACTTCTCCCGATTTGGGACGCGGGATTTCAAGTTCTTCAAGAGAGAGAGGCTTGTTCGGTTCCCAGAACACTGCTCCGCGCATCGAGGAGGAATGCCCAGCTGCTGGGTACGAGTAAGACCTTCTACTTGACGATTTCCATATCCTCTCTCCGTCGCCCACCGCCCCATTTGCGTCGGAGAAAGTGTGAATGAGTGACGATGTTGTCGTAGTCAACTTGGACTTGGAGAAGAGGATCCTCCCAGCCCTGGCTATTATAGGATTCCCGATCATGCGTTCAAATCCCATTTCTCAGCTTCACTCCTCAACACTCTCACCACCTTCAAGGATGCAAATGCGGATGGAATGCAAAATCACCCAACAGGGTATAGTAAATCAGATAATCGAATTCAATTGTGATTGGGCCCCCGTATCGCAAATTCTAAATCCGCTTTTTAATTATTATATAGTCGGAGTTCCAAATTTGTATCTGCATGTCCATGTCGGGATGCACTGTAGTAGCCAACGTATAAATTAGTGATTAGGATGGACGGTTTAACTTCATGTGGTCATAAAATCTACTTAATCTAATTCCTATTAAATCCTCGGTTGAATCCAATTTTATTTTCTTGATTTTTAACTTTAATTATTTTTTTTAATTTTTAACCCTTTTATATATTGACATGAATTACTGAAAACAATATTATGGATAAGAGTACTAAATGTACAAAAAGTTGATACAGTAATATCATAAAAGTGTAAAGGTCATATCGAGTTTTCGATCAGATTTATTTTTAGGTTCGTTATGTTAATAATCCCACGTGTCGATGTTGTCCTTACACCCATATCCTATGTTTATATATTATATCAACTTGACTTCTACGCCCTCGGATAAGGTCGAACTTACTGTATATTTACTCATACTCATGCTGCCCTACATCCATATTTTGATATTATCCAGGTCGATGTCATGCTGCGAAGATTTAACATGCAGAGTAGTGTTTGGATAGAGTGTCATGTGGCATAGAGTGAAAAACAAAACAATTGATTACTCGCATTTATTATACCTTTGCAAATTATAAAGGAAAAGAACAATCTCTAGCTAACCGGCTAAGCGGAAAGTGGTCGGCCACTAAATATAGCCTCTACATGTCACTTATGATAAGTCATGGTGTTTAATTGAAACAATTATGAATTATACAAAAGAGTTTACAAAAATCACATGTAATGTTAAGGTAATCTAATAAATGAAATTGGAATTGAAGCCATACTTGAAGACTTGAGAAATAGAGAGTTAAATATGAATCCATAAGCGTTTTTCCCTCTTGATCTGTTTAATAGATTGTATTATACATGGATAAAGCATGGCATGCATAATAATTAATCCTAACTAATTGATATAACTGCTAACTACAACTAATTGTCTAACTATTTCCTTCCCCCACTAAGTGGGACTTGTTAAAAGGCTTAACTTGTAATGAAAACTATTTAGTTGATGCGAACTAACACCTTTAGTCATGATGTTTGCAAGTTGTGATGATGAAGAAATGTAATCAATAGCAAGAAACCTAGAGAAAAAATAATCTCGCACAAAATGTACATCTAAGTCAATGTGTTTAGTTGTGTGTGAAAACAAGGATTTTCTACTATGGATTTGGCAGACTTACTATCAATAAATAAATGTATTGGTAGTTGCACATCAATGCCAAGATCATGAAGTATAAAACAAACCCATTTAAACTCTTTAATTGCCGTCCCTAAACTCTTATATTCAGCTTCAATCAAAGACAATGAAATAATGACCAATTTTTTAGTTTTCCATGCAACTAAAGAAGAACCAAGAAATACACAAAAGCTTAGAATAGATTTTCTATCCACATGAGAATCAGCCCAATTAGCATCTAACTATGCTAATAGTGAGAGAGGACTTGCATAAGAAAAATACAAACCATGATCAATTGTGCCCTTGAGATATTTTAAAACATGAAGAGTAGCCTTCAAATGTGTAGTCTTAGGCTATGAGACGAACTAACTTAACTGTTTTACAACAAAGGATAAATCTGGCCTAGTAATGGTAAGATAAAGTATCTTACCAACGAACCTTCAAAACAAAGAAGGACCTTGAAGCAATTTACCATCATAATGAGACAATTGAAGGTGAGAAGGAAATGGAGTTTGCATGGGTTTGCAACTTGTTAGGCCTACATCTATTAATATGTTTAGAAGGAATTTGCGATGGTTTAGTATATAGCCACTTGTCAGTTTGCAAACTTTAATACCTAAGAAATATAGAACCTTACCTAGGTCCTTTATAGTAAATGCCTTATCAAGAGCAACTTTCACTTGTTGAATATTATCAAAAGATTCTCTTACCACTAAAACATCATCCATATAAACAAGTAAAGCTACAAAATGATTAGGATAATTTTTGACAAACAAAGAATAATCTGATCGAGATTGTGCAAATCCCAATGACATGACAAACTTAGTGAATTCTTTGTTCCATTAGTGTGATGCTTGTTTTAGTCGATAAATGGACTTCATAAGCTTACACACCTGCCCTTGAGAATGAGAATAGCCTTTTGGTGGGGTCATATAAATCCCTTCATCTATATAACCATGTAAGAATGCGTTGTTTACGTCTAATTGATGAACAAAGAACTCTTTAACAGCAGCTAAAGTAAGTAAAATTCTAATAGTAGAAAGCTTAGCTACTGGAGAAAAGGTATGGACATAATCAACACCTTCAACTTGACTATATCCCTTAACCACTGACCTAGCCTTAAACCTCTCAATAGTTCTATTAGCTTGATACTTGATCTTGTAAACCCATTTACATTCAATAGTTCATTTGCTTGATGATAAAGATGTTAAAGCCTAAGTTTGATTTGCATCTAAAGCCAACAATTCCTTATGCATTGCATCTAACCATCTAGGATCATTCTTAGCCTCTCAATAATTTCTAGGTTGTCGGATTGTACGAAAATTAGCTATAGAAGCCACATAATCTTAAGGTTAAGAATGGAAGGAAGGATTTGAGAACAAAGGATAAGATGTAGTATTAATTGGGTCATTGACAGATATGGATATAGAGTTGGTATTTGCAGTAGTAAGTGTTTTTGTATGGATTGCATGTACAAAATCATTCAGCTAGCCTGAGGTTTTTTAGGACATGTAGAATTGTCTAATGGAAATATTGGAATGAGTATTCAATGGGGAATTATCAGTAGAATTGAATAACAAAAGGGTGTGTGTTGTGATAAATAGAAGCTTCATGCTCTGCAGATGGAACATTTTACTCTTGATCAAGAATAGTTGGTTAAGGGGAAGGAAATAACTATGAAAGAGAATCGGAACAAGTTGGCTATGAAAGAGATTCAGAGGAGACAATATCACACAAAGGGAAGGTGGTTTCATAAAATATAACATCTCTACTGGTGAAGACTTGGTGGTTGTCGAGATCATACAATTTATAAGCCTTTTGACCATATGGGTAGCTTAATAATATGCATCTCCTCCCTCTTGCATCAAACTTGTCTTGTAAATAAGGGGTTAAATGGGCATAACACAAACAGCCTATCACATGCAAATGGGAATAAGATGGTGGTTTTCTATATAGGAGTTCATAAGGAGTCTTCCAAGGAAGAATTTGGGTAGGCATTTTATTGATTAAGTGAGTAACAACTAACAAGCAATCCCCTCAACATTGTTTAGGTAAATTGGCATGCAATTTGATCGCTCTTGCAACCTCTAACAGATGCCTATGCTTTCTTTCTACAATACCATTTTGTTGAGGAGTATAAATGATATTCCTTTAATATATGATGCCATGCCTATGAAACAAATCTTGACAAGCTTTAGAATGAAATTTAATGCCATTATCAATTCAGATGTGTTTGGGTTTGGTGTTGAAATGATTATGAATAAGAATGAAATAGTTGATTAAAATGGTAATGGCTTCAATTTTGAATCTCATGAGATAAGTCCATGTGGTTTTGGTGAAGTAATCAACAATTGTTAAAAAAACATCTTGCACCACTAAGAGATGTTACATTATAAGGCCTCCATATGTCAATATGCAGTAAATCAAAAGGATTAAAAGTGTATGAAGTACTAGCATTAAAGGGTAATGTATGAAAGTTGGCAAGATGACATGTATCATAAAAGAAATTGGAAGAATCAAATGAACCAACAATAGTAATCTCTAAAATGTGTTTGAGTTTATCAACAAAAACATGACCCAGTTTATCGTGCAAAAGAATTAAGTTGGTTTTATTTGTGTTTACAATAGTAGAAAACATACAACAATTGGTTAATTGCCTTATGATATACAATCCACAAGAAATAATAGTTTTTGCTACATCTTGTTTAGTAATCTGGTCCTAAAAAGTATAACCAGTTGTAGAAAAGGTAACATAAAGATTAGAATCATTTAATAGTTTATTCATTGAGATAAGGCTGAATTTGAAATCTGGTATGAGAAGAACATTTTTGAGCAATATTTGATCAGTAAAATACGTATCTCCTATTATTGTGATAGATTTTTGAGATCCATTTGGTAATTTGACTTTGACAAGTTGTAGAAGTGTGTGTAAATTGGTAGTAAATAATAATAGGGTGTAATGTGATTAGAGGTGGAGGTTACAGTATCTATAATCCAATCACTTATACTCAAATCATTATGAGCTAAAAATAAACTAGATAAGAAAGTAGCAATACTTGTTGCTTCTGCACAAATCATGATAGTAGCTGTGTTATTGACTTCTCCTTATGATTAATTATGATTGATTAACTCTAAGAGCCTTCAAAACCTCAACACAAACCTTGTTAACCAAATCAGAGTCAAAATGAGAAGAACTTACATTGATCTGTTCATCCAATGGAGAATCAGAAATCCCTTTGCCTTTACTCATATGCGCTGCAGTTACTTTACCATTTTTGTCTTTGATAGTATTATTACCATACCAATCCGAAAAACCAATGATTTCAAAGCATTTGTCTATAGTGTGGCCTGATTTCTTACAATGAGAACATATAATACGACTGTTGTTCTTACTCCTTTTATCCTTCCTTTCATTAATCATTCTCTTCTACTATGGTCAAGAAACCAACAACTTATGGCATCATTCATACTATTTATCTATCTACTCATTTGTTTCTATTTTTCAATTTAAAAAACTAGATAGTAGGCCTTACTAATGTTCAAAAGTAGATTCATTGAAAGGATCTGATTCTTAACATGCTCATAATAGTCATTTAGGCCCATTAGAAACTGTATTAGCTGATTTCTGCTTTTAATCTTTGTAATTCGTCCATTCAAGTTACAAGTACATGCATTGATTGCACCATAAGAACAATCAGGCATTGAACATAGACTACTCATTTCATCCTACAGCTTCTTGAGCTTATTGAAATACATACTAACTAAATCACTGTCTTGTTTAGCATTCACAATACCAAATTGTAACCGATAGATTATAGGTCTGTTTGTTAAACCAAATCTATCCTTAATATCATCTCATTGTTCTATAGAAGACTTTGCATACATGAATGCCTCAGTTAGATCTTTTCTCATGGAACTAAGTAACCAATAAGGAATCATGTAGTCACATTTAATCCAACGATTAATATTAATCTAATTATTTTCAGGCTTTGTAATAGATCTATCAATGAATCCTAACTTCTCCTTAGCATCTAGGTCTAATTTGAGTAATATGCTCTAACTAAGGAAGTTTGATCCATCATATTAGTGTTTGTGATTTGATTTCTAGGATTGTCTGATGCATTCAATTGCAAAGGATCACTTATAGTGATTTGTCCACTCATGTTACATGATGTAGTACCAGAAATCACAGACATGCAAATAAGATATTCAATACAATGCTGATTAACAAGAAATTAGTAGATCAAAGATTTGGTACCATGAAACAATTATGAATTATACAAAAGAACTTATAAAAATAAAATGTAATGCTAAGTAATCTAATTAACAAAACTGGAATTGAAGCAATACTCAAAGATAGAGAAAAATAGAGTCAAGTATGAATCTATAAGTGTTTCTCCCTCTTGATCTGTTTAATAAGTAGTATTTATACAGAGATGAAGCATGGCATGTGTAATAATTAACCTTAACTAATTGATATAACTGCTTACTACAATTAACTGTCTAACTATATGCCAGTTGTATATTCAACATTAATGTCCTATTCTCTTTAAGCATGCCACCACCATGTATAAACTTGTAGGTAGTGAGGTATAGGTTTAGAAAAGAAAATTTGACATTTTTCTATGTTAGTTTGGGCCATGGTGTATTGAAAATTTTTTATTAATGGTTGTGCTCTCTTAGTGCTGTTAGACTTGGATTGAGTGATTGACTCGAACATGTAAGGGGGTTGAGGATAGAGGAGAAAACGAGGTTCAATCGAAAGTTAAATTGCAGTTAAACCAGATTGAACTGAGAGGGTCAACTTGGGTTTGACAATATTGTATCATCCATTAACTACATAAAAATTGTATGGTAGCTTGTTGAGGCTTAGGAGACAACATAGTAATTACAGAAAATTTCAACCATTATGATTAGTCGTGTCTAAGGAGTGTCATGAGGTAAGCTTCCACTATTGCTATGTTGACCAATCTAATACCATCATTGGCTTTCGTAAACTTGCAAGCTAGGAATCAACTATCATTCTTGCAATACAAATGCATTGCTTTGGAAAAATTTCAATACTATTATTACTCCTTGAAAAAAAGGGGGAAAAAAAAATCACTACTATGATTGTCTAGCAAAAATGAAACATCCTAGAAAAAATTTTAAAATAAAGCAGTAGGTCCTTCTCCTTATCCTTACTCTTTTGTAAATGGTTAGATGAAACTCTTTTTCCCTTTGTATAGTGGTAATACCTCTTTGACTTTCTACATGTGGATTTCAAGAGGAATTAAAGCATTCGTTTCCTTTTTCCTTACGATTTCTCTTTTTCCTAATTTGAGTAGTATTGTGTAGTGTTTTAGTTTGAGGAAAATAATCAACTAGACTTGTAGATGGATGATGAAGTGAGTGTAGTTGTGCACAAGATATGTTAACTAGCTATTCTTCTACATATTGCTATTAAAAATTAAGTTATAAGTTGCCTAAATAATGGCACTAACAAGTTGTAGGATAGTTTTTGTCTAACCACCTTACACTAGGTTCAACTTATGGAATTATTGATTGTGTAAGATAAAACTATCTAATGATCCTTGATTCATTTGAAATTAGGAAAAATAATAATATCAACTATGTTATAACATAAATGGCAATAAATTATAACATGAATGATTAAGCATACAATTTATGCATATAATAAATATGAAGGTCTATTGAACATTTGTTGTCAATTTCAGTTAAGTGTTTTCTCTTATTGTGGCCTTATCTATCACACATGCTACATTTAATCTTACAGGATAATTGCAAAATATCCCATCTCATCCTAAACGCTTTTTTCCTAAGGCTTATTGTGTTTGTGTACTTGACGAGTATTCAAATGCCATACTAGGGCTTGAGAGAACATATGTAGACTCATTGTTGATATGCTAAATGACCAATAAAAGTAGAACAATTCATATACATTTCACCCATCACTATACATATATACGTGCATGATAATTTATGACCTTAAAAACTTAACCTAATAGAAACTTAGAATACGACTACTTTTTGCCACCTATCAATTTTCTTTGTTGCATATGTTGTCAACATTTAACAATTGGCCAACTTTGTGGACGCTTCAAGCATTTACTTAATGAAAAATCATCATAATCATATAGTGTCTTCTTTGCTAATCAGTAATAGGCACATTCCCGACATCTTTTTAAGGCAAATTGTACAAAATTTTTAAAAAACAAGTTACATAATTCTAAAAAATTATAAAATTAAAATATATATTCAAATTAAAGAAAAACATGAAAATAGCCTAAAAAAAAGCAAACAAACACATTGATAAATGTATAAAATTTCTAAATAAAATTAAAATCACCAAAATGATAAAAATAAAAAAAAACACATACATATGCATCACAACAACAATATGCTACACACCACATCTATCATCTAGAACTAGCTTCAAGCATAGTAAATAAGCAGAAAAAAATGTAAAAAAAAAAAAGCTACATTTTTTGTGGTTACAACTGTATAGAGAGAAAACAATTCCGACCCCAACAAATACAACCAAGTTAATGGTGTAAAATAAAAAAAAAAGAAGCTCACAATCAGGTGGTAATATTGGATAATCAAGAGAAGTTTTGAAGTTTGGGTTTTCTTAGAGAGAGTAATAGGAATCAAATATAATGTGTCAATCATGATAGAGATTAAAGATTGCTTTAGTACTAAATATGATCTAAAATAATGTTAGTGATCCTTGAAGAATAGTTGACATCATGGCAAAAAGGGAAAAACTTTTTTATTGGACTTTCTAAAATGGAACTAAAATTGCTAAAAGCCTGAAACGAAATATTTTTAACAGCTTAGTATAAATTGAGGAACTGAAAAACTAAAGAGATACGGGTAATTTGGTGATAGGACATTATGCAATTATTATGAAATCAAACTAAGGTTGATTGAATCTGGACCGACATCTCTGACAAAATTAAATGCAAAGCACATACAGAAATTATACTATATCTAATTGTATAATCATATGAAACATAATTCAATTAGATAGGTGTTTGCCACAACTTAAAGTTGATAAGAGAAAAAAAAAAAAAAAACAATTGAGAAAATACTTATGCAGGAATTTGTTCCTTCATAATTCATGTTAAATTTTTTGTTACAAGATATTTACAGAAATAATTATAAGAATGAACCGGCCGGCTATACACCATGTTACGTGACTTTTTAGAATTAAATGACACGAAAATAATAAAAAGAATTAATTGTGACTCCTCATGACTAGAATAAACACGATTGAACCGAACCAACACGAGTGACTTCTCTTAGAACAGCACCAACCACCAAGCTTTCCTTTGACTTAATTCATTCATTTCTTGATTGAAATAACGTGTCTTGAACTGATTTGTCATAAAGAGACTTGAATTATGACACTTCACAAACCCAAAAGGTATAAACTAAACTGAGGATACATAATACCACTTCCTTTAACAGATGAGTAAAGGACTAATTTTTGAACTAATCTAGCCCAAAATGATTTAAACATCTTAAATATTTAAAAAAAAAATTAACTCTTGAAGATATCCCTTTATGACCTAAAATAACACAAGAATCACTTAAGATAATTAATTATGGCTGATATCATTTAATTTGCAATTAATTCTAGTTTTTTTGTGGAGAAAATATTCATTGATATTAATATATCACGTGTTTTGATGAATAATAGATAAATATTAATAATATTAAAATATATATTAATGATAATGGATCTATATTTTTATATATAAAAATTTTATTAATATTTACTTATTACTCATATATTAGCTCTATTGAAGCTTTTCTCCTTCTTGTGCCATTCTTCCTTCATGGACCAATTAATACCACTAGTCGCACCCCCTTTGACCTGATATGATCTTCTTGTAAACGATTGACCAAGTCTCTCTTCCTTGAATAGTGGATGCCCTTAAGTAGATTTGCTCCGATTTCCAAGCCCTTTAATCCTCAGTGGATGACACAAATGATGGCCCCTTTATACCTCTTCTTGAAGAAGATTTGGCTTAAATCTTTAATAGAAAATCAACAAAATAATCAATCAACATAAAATTTCGTATGCAATAGAAGTAACATGCACCTTCTTTGAACCTTTAATCTGATACAAATTAATGTTGGCGAACCTTGAAGATCCCTTTTTTTTTTTTTTTTAGACATTTTATAAAATGGAAATGAAATAGATGAAAGGAAAATTTTAGGACTTTTGGTATAAATTGAACAACTAAAAAAAAAAAAAAAAGGAAATGTGGACAATTTGGTTATAGAATATGTGATGCAACATTCACGAAATCGAATTGGAGTCCGTTGAATTTAAGGTCTTTATTACTTACAATCAATGGTGCAAGCAAAAAGAAAACAATTTTTTAAAGGATATTACGCACCTAAAGGAACCGAGTTATGTCAAATTGTTATGATATGATGTGTGATATGATTGGATTGGTGTTAGTAAGAACAAAACAATTGAATGTAGAAATTTTATTCATCTATGATCCATGTTTCATTTCTTGTTACAAGATATTTACAGAAATAGTTATACGAATGAATTGAAGTGACTTTACACTAAGTTACACAATTTTTCGAACTTGAAATGGCACAAAGTTAATTAAAAATAAACATAAAGACTCAATTATAACTCTTCACGATGAGAACGGACATGGTCAAACCGAACCAACACGTGTGGCTTCTCCCTGAGTGGCCCCAACCTTCCAAGTCTTCCTTTGATTTAATTCCTTCAATTCTTGATACGGTAATGTACCTTGAATTGATTCGTCTTAAAGAAACTTGAATTAAAACATCTCTTGAACTGAAAAAGTACATACCAAACCGGAGAGACATAATTCATATTGAACCATCACCACTTGCTTGGACGAATAAATAGAGGACTAATTCTTCAACCAATCTGACTTAAAATGACTTAAAACATCTTATCATGAAAATAACTAACAATTGAAAAGATACGAACTTGCATGACTCAAAACAGCAAAATAATTGTTTGAGTAATTAATTGTAGTGGGCTAAAAATTGTTATATTAATTATTGGATTAAGTCTATTATTTATTTAGACTTGACTTATTGAGTTAGAGACAGGATCTAAAGAGTATGATTTATATATTGAGATGATTTAAAAAGATTTGGCTTGGTGGGCTCGAAACAGGGATTATTGAATTAATCTATTCACCTCTAACTTTTCTAAGGTAGGCTCATGCATTATGAGGAAAGCTATTGACTATAGGTCCTCGCAAACTGATTCTAGATAATTATGGAATGAGTAAAACTCTATTTCGTCATCAAGCCCAAGAGCTTATAAATACTTAGTCATTTCTTCTCATTTGATAACTTAAGAGATCAGGGAAATAATGTTCTGCTGTAAAACCTTTGCTCTCTAAGATCAAGTATTCAGGTAAAAGAATTGATCTTAGTTTGCTCAAGAACTACAAGGTTAACGTCTTGAGTCCGTTAGGCTCTCTTATTTATCACTTGTGCATTTGAAACTTTAGAATTGCCTATTCCTCCTCCTTACCATTCTCTCTCCAATCATCCTATCGAGTGTCATCTCCACATCATTACTTTATGGCTATGTGTAACGTGATACTTATACGTGACCGATCCAGTCAGATCCTTTCATCTACATTTTGGCGACTCCATTAAGGAAAGAGTGCGATATCAAAGTGATGGCACCTCCTAAGAAGAGTATGGCTACAACAAGTGAAGCTATCTCTCACTAGTAAGATGCCAATGTCGAACAAGTTGAGTAACATTTGCTTCCACTACTTCAAGACACTAATCAAGATAATCTAATCCTTGAGCGTTTTCAAGATACTACAGAGGTGATATAAGCTATGCAAGAGGCAACAAGAGCATTAAACCAGTTTATGGTTATGTTCGCTGCCCTTATGATGGGGTTGACTGCCTCTACTGTTGTGTACATGGAGCAGCTCTGCCAAACTCTACTGTTGCTGTGCAAACATTCGCTACCCACTTTACTCAAACATCTAATCCTCTCGCTACTACACAAGGCATACCCTAGGGAGGGCATGAGTAAACTCTCTCATTACAGCTTATAGCTGGACAAAATTCGGTATCTAAAGTAAAGAATACAAGAGTTTAGATCAGTGACTCTTCATCCTCTCGAGTTCCCATTTGTATAGCTGTTGGTGGATCCATAAGCCAGCTAGTCCCAAATCCTATGTCTACAGCATCTGCCCTAGCATCAACCTTTGTAATAAAGGAAGACTTAGATCAATATATGAAGGAAATTCAAGCCAAGTCATCCGTAGGAGTGCCATAATTGAAACTTCCTTATCATTTGTAAATTGCTGTGAAACCCTATCTTAAGGACTATGTAAGTCCTAAGTTTATGCTGTTCCATAGCAAAAAGGGTAGGGCTAAAGACCACTTGTTGAAGTTCATTGAAACCTTAGAGCCATACAGGCTTGAAGATGACTTAAAATAGAAAGAGTTCTCTAAATCATTAACTGAAAAGGCAAACACCTGCTATGTCAACCTCCCTATAGAGTTAGTCAGTTCATGGGGGACTATGTGTAAGTTGTTTGTAGAAAAATTTTTGTCCACACTAGAAAGAGTTACAATCGCTGACATGGGACGAATAAGACAAACCTCAAGGGAAGATTTGATGGATTATATAGAGTGCTTTTGAGAGCATACCTTGGATATCCAAGATGTATGTGATGAGAGTGAATTAGTGAAGATTTGCATTCAGGGAATGTTTATAAAGTATGTTGTTCACCTAGAAAATCTCAACTTAAGTTTTTTCTTTGTACTTGTTGAAACTGCAAGAAGAACTAACAATTTCGTTGCAAGGCAACAGGGAGAAGGTAGGAGATTTGTGAAATGGACAACATTTGTTAGCTCAGCTTATAGCAAAAGTTCCAGGGGTAGTAAAAAGCCAAGGGATGAAAGACTAAGAAACTCCACACTATCTCTCTCATTCCCTTGCCTAATGGGTAAGGTACATGTTGTACTTGATCAATGGCTATGGGATGGGAATATTAAGCTTCCAAGAGTAGATTATTTACCTAATGCAAGTTAGAAGAATGATCCTAAGTTCTATAGATTTCATAGGACGATAGGCCACCTTACTAAAGAATGTTGGACCTTAAAGAAGATATTTAATGATAAGGTCTATAATGGGGAACTCGTTATTGAAAATAATGATATCCGTAACAATCCATTACCCTATACATGATAACCAGTGAAATGCTGTGAATGCTACTAATCATGATTTAAGGAGCAAAGATAAAGACATTCTACAGATAGAGACACAAGAAGGAAAGGAGTCGATGGCAGAAACTAACAAGGATGAATACCCACCAGAGGCAATTGCCTTAATGAAGACTTCCAATTTTAAGAAGTTCTTTGATTTGTTAGGGTTTGATGAATATTTACAGCTTGCGAGAAGCAATGTCTGGTGCTGGTGTTTGTTATGCAAAAATTACGCCATTACTTCTTAGCACATAAGGTTAACCTTGTCACTCACTCAGATCCATTGAAGTACTTATTATCACGACCAGCTCTCTTAGGCAGAATTGTAAAATGGTTGCTCCTTTTGTCAGAATTTAACATTATGGTTATGCTACCTAAAGCTATTAAGTCTTAAGCTTTGGTAGATCTCCTAGCTCAATTTCCTGTAAAACATGGGATCTATGCCCAAGATATGATTCTTGTAGAATTCCATGAAGACTCTATGAGAGCAGAAGCAAATGGAGAATGGCAAGTGCAATTTGATGGCTCTTCAAGTAATACTAGGTAAGGAGCTAGAGTAGTATTAACATCTCCTAAAGGCTAAGAGATACCTCTAGCTTTCAAGCTAGACTTTCACTGTACTAACAATGAAGCTTTGTATGAAGTCTTCTTGCTTGGACTCATTTTTGCACAAAATGTTGGAGCATCTTACTTATGTATATGTGGTGATTTAAATTTGATCATCAGATAAGCCAATGGAGAATTTGCTCTTAAAGAGCCAGCACTTGCACCTTATAAGGTTGTAATGCAAGCTTGGAAAATTCGCTTTAGTAAAATACAAGCATACTAAATGATCTACCAATTGTTACGTGGATGCACTAGCAACATTAGCCTCCAAAGTTCCTATTCAACTATAGGAAATAGTTTGAATGTCCAAGTGATTAGAAAATCCATCCCTTGTACATCCCTGTAACTATTGGATGAAGAGGAGGAAGCACAAGACGATTGGCACACTCCTATCAAGGCATAATTGGCACGTCCTAGTACAACTTTTGTTGCAAACTTGAAGAATTTTACTAGTATAAATGGCATCTTGTACTTTAAGGGACTAGAGGGCATTCTTTCTTGATGTATCTGTGTAAAGAAAGCTTGTTTAAAGTTGGACAAGTACCACAAGATTTGGTGTGGAGAAGAAAGGCCTCCCTTGTATTGCCGCATTTAACGTGCAGGATATTATTGGACAACAATGTCTAAAGATGCTTCTTAACTATAAATGAGTTGCCTAAAATGCTTCGAACTTCTCGATTAGGGATAATGCATCTTTGTAGCAAGCGCTGGCAATTGGAGATGCCTGTATATTGATTACTTAAAGAATAATGTATTGCCTACTAACAACATAGACGCCTGACTAGTGAAGCAAAAATCAAAGAAACATATCATGCATAAGGATGAGTTGTATATGGTATCATACATAGGAAAGCTACTAAGGTGCATAGCGCCGCCTGAAACAGAGACTATCTTATCTGAGGCACATTCAGGGGAATGTGGAGAGCACCAAGGGGGAAGGAAGTTATATCATCATTTGCTTGATATGGGATATTACTGGTTGACTATGGAAAACGACGTGTTTAACTTTGCCAAGAAGTATGTCGCATGCCAATAACACAGTAATGCAATTCACGCTTCTGTTGTTGCATTGCATAGCTTAACTACTCCTTGGCCATTTCATACTTGGTGATAGGAATCAGGTTACTAGGCCTTGGACTTGCAGCTGAGCTCGAAGACTAGAGGGATTGATAAGGTGAATCCTCTTGCTTTAGTTGACTTCTATTAAGGTTGAGTTAATCCTAGCTTCCTATCAACTTTGTATGCCAAGCCGTATGACTGGCCACTTCTCAGAAGTTATGTACCAAATTGTTGAATGTCAAGAGAGTTACCAAACCTTATGTGTCTACTTAGCTATGTTCGAATCGTCTAGTTGTTCGGTGCCACCTTTGCCGAGAAATCGAGAGATAGACTTTAGGCTAATCAGTCACCCTTGTTCAGATAAGTAACCTGACCTTTTGTCTATATCCTCTAACAGCATCACTAATGTGCCCATGCTACGTGTGCAGTACCATGTGAAGAATCTGCTATACTAATCATTATTTTCTTGAATATTCATTTTTACTCTTTTGTGTTCTTGTACATTGCTTCTTTAGGGCTATACCCTTTTTGTCTTTTCCCTTTTATGCAAATTGCCCCAAATTCTTGAGTATAAATACCTTTGTACATATAGCCGCAAAGAAGAGAATTCATCATTAATATACTGAATATTTTTCCTTGCATAAACATTATCTTGTTTACTCTTATTTCAGTCTTATCCTAACCCTTAAGTAAGGTTAGGTGGTGAGTAACCTCATGGAACCAACTCGTACATGATATCGAGCTGTATTGTGAGTCTTTAAAAGTTCCACTAGTGCATCATATCTTTTGGGGCTGTTCGTGGGTTTGCTTACCTTCATTCCATTTCCTATTCTTTTGAGTGTTTCCCCATTAGTCTTTTCAAGCTTTCAGCAAGCTTAGATCCATCCTTATGACCGACTTTGTTTGTTCTTAGTTGCGGTATGCATCATCTTAGTATCAAAGTGGAGGTTTCATTTGGGTTGTAGTTGTTATTTCGAAGTTTTCTGTGTTATTTTAGCTATCGTATTTATTGGTTGTTGAGCTTCTAGTTTGAAGGAACTGTCTAATAGACTTTAAGAGATAGTGTTATTTCTAGCACCAAATCAAGGAGTTTATGCTTGAATCTTATAGAGTAAATGATAGACCTGAGTATTAATGTTGGCGTTGGGGATGATAATAATGGTGTTGTCCACCATGGCTGACAATTTCAGGGCACTCCTAAGAGTACTGACGAGAGACTTAATGAGGTGGCTAACATCCTTGTAGATTTAACTTGGGTAGTTCATGCACTGGCTTGTAGACCTATTGAAGTTGTGCATAACACCCCTTAAGCTGCTCAACCTGCTAGGGGCTAGAACCCAGCTCGAAAAGTTCAAGATGGAGAAGTAGGAAAATGAGTGAGAAGAAGGATTGACTTAAGAGATTTGGATGAGGAGGACGAGGAAGAATATGAAAGAGAAGAGTGAGCTCAAGCACCCCGAGCATCTGACTATGTGGAGCTTAAGATTCCAAGCTTTAATGAGTCTGGGAATGTGGATGACTACTTGGATCGGGAAGAGAAGGTAGAGTGAGTTTTCAATTATTACTATTATGATGAGTATGACAAAGTGAGAACTGTTGCTATTGAGTTCTTTGGGTATGCTGCCATGTGGTAGAAGAATTTCCAGGTCATGAGAAGGCAAAAAGGTTTCTAAGAGATCGATACTTAGCTTGAGATGAAGAGAATACTTAGAAATAGATCCATATTGGAAACTTATTTGTAAAATACTTTTACTTAGCTTTTGGAGTTGAGGTAAGCAGGCTGAACTGTTGACGAATATGTCTAAGAGTTTTAAATGCTTATGATTCGTTGTGTAGTGGAGGAGCCTACAGTATGAACTGTCTCGAGATTCCTTACTAGATAGTGATATTTGAGACATTGTGAAACTCCAACAACTTGCTACGTTGGATGAGGCAATATGAATAGCTAAGCGAGTGGAAAGATAGAGAAGAAGCCAAATGCTAACAAGGATACCAACTAATTGACCTATTTAGTCAAATCAACCCATATAGGGAAATTACCAATGCTCACTGAGTGCTGACCTGATTGAACGAGGAGATGTCAAGATTGACAATAAGGGCCAAGAAAAAGGTGACGTGTCAACCCCAACTTATGAGAAAGGATAAGAATCTGGAAGGAAAACAAGCCAAATCAAGTACTTCAAATGCTAAGGGTTTAGATATATGGTTGCTCAATGCCCGAACCGAAGGACTATGGTCATTAAGGGAGATTTCCCAAAGCTGGAAGTAGAAAGCATTGATGAGGAACTTGAGGAGGAGGAGAACAAGGTTGAAGAAGAAACTATCGAGAAAGAACTGACTGAAGAGGACGTGTTTACCGAAGACTTAGATCAATTGGTCCTGGTTGTTCGACCCGCAATGAACTTGGAACCTTTATGAGTGGAAGAGTAGAGAGAAAACTTGTTTCATATAACCTATCGAGTGAGTGATCAGGTGAGCGTGCTAATTGTGGAAAGCGGAAGTTGCATTAATGTAACATCAATTGATTTGGTCACAAGGTTGAATTTGCCTATTATCGCATACCTAAGGCCGTATAATTTTTATTGGCTGAATAAGAAAGGAGCACTACATGTCACTCAACAAGTACTATTGTCGATCACTATCGGAAATTACTTTGATGAGGTTTTCTATGAGATGCTGCCTATGTACACTTCATACGTATTGCTTGGTTGACCATGGCTGTTTGATAGAAGAGCTATCTATGATGGATATAGGAACACGTATGTGTTCAAGAAGGATGGTAGGAAGATTATGCTGAACTTGATGCCAATGAGAGAAGTTAATAAATTGCAGACAAAACTTGCTCACGAATCGAGGAAGACTCTGATGATGAGTAGAGTTGAGCTCTAAAAGTCCATCAACGCTGATGAGTTGACCTTTATGTTGGTTAAGTGCCTATTAGAGATAAAGGAATGGGATGAATTACTCCTAGAAATAAAAGAGTTGTTGGATAAATATGCCAATTTGTTCCTAGAATAGTTACTTGAGGGGTTACCCCCAATTCAAAGCATAGAACACTGCATTGACTTAATGCCTAGCACTGCCTTGCCGAATAAGCTTATGTATTGGATGAGTCCCGAGTAGGCTTCTAAACTCCAACGATAAGTCAATGAGCTATTGGAAAGAGGTCATGTTAAGGAGAGTCTTAGCCTTTGTGTTGTTTCGGTACTACTAGTACCGAAAAAGGATGGTACTTGGTGGATGTGTGTTGATAGCCGAGCTGTGAACAAGATAACAATCAAATACCAGTATCCAATCCCTAGGTTGGAAGATATGCTAGATGAATTGAGTGGAGCCAAGATCTTCAACAAGATTGATTTGAAATTTGGCTACCATCTAATCTAAATGAGGTTGGGAGATGAATGGAAGACTGCGTTTAAAACTTGACATGGACTCTACGAGTGATTGTTCATGCCATTTGGCTTGTCAAATACCCCGGGCACTTTCATGCGATTGATGAATCACATGCTAAGAAATCTCATGGGGAAGTGTGTTGTGATGTACTTTGACGACATCCTGGTTTACAGTTCTGATATGCTGAGTCATTATGAACATTTCTGTACTGTATTAAACGTCTTCTGTGTCGAAATATTACTCGGCAACCTTAACAAATGTTGCTTTTGCTTAGAGGAAGTGGTATTCTTGGGTTATGTAGTACGTAGAGGAGGCTTATGAGTGGACGATGAGAAGATCCAAGCAATCACCGAGTGGCCAAACTCTTACCACTTGTCCTTAAGTGAGAAGTTTCCATGGATTGGATTCCTTTTATAGAAGATTTATTATGAATTTCAGTACCCTCATCGCACCCTTCACTAAATTGATAAAGAAGAACATTGACTTCAGATGGGGAGAAAAAGAGGAGAGAAGTTTAGCCAAGATAAAGGAAAGGTTGATCTCTACCCTTGTATTAGTTCTACCTGACTTCGAGAAAATATTTGAGATAGAGTGTAACGCATCTAGCATTGGGTTAGGCGTTATCCTAATGCAGGAAGGTCGACCAATTGCCTACCATAGTGAGAAGCTTAGAAGACCTCAACTAAATTACTCTACGTATGACAAAGAACTCTTAGCGCTGATCCGAGCATTGCAGGTATGGTAGTATTATCTATTGTCGAGAGAATTTGTCATCTATATTGACCATAAGTCCTTGAGGTACCTTCAAAATTAGCTAAATTGTTGAAGCGATAGGCAAGATGGGGTCAAATTCCTTAAAGGATTTGATTTTATGATAAAAAACAAGCAGGGAAAGAGCAACGTAGTTGCATATGCTCTTTTGAGAAGGCATGTACTTTTGAATGAACTGCAAACCAGATTGTTTGGGTTTATGAGTATCAAAGAACAGTATTATGAGGATCCACACTTTGGGCTTATACTTGCGCATTGTGTCAATGGAAGGACAATAGACGAATATCATATGAAGGAAGAATACTTGTTTCGAAGAGGGAAATTATGCATGCTGACCTATTCACTTTAGGAGTTGTTGGTTAGGGAAGCCTATAGTAGAGGATTATCCGAACATTTTAAGGAGAAAAGGACATGAATTGTTGAGTGGTCGATTCTTTTGATCGAGAATGAGGCAAGATGTGCACTAAGTGGTTGAAAGCTGTGCCTTGTGTAAGAGGGCTAAGTGTCGAGCCAAATAAGAAAAAGCAAAGCTTTTGCCTATTCTGACGAAACCTTGGACTGAATTGAGCATAGACTTTTGTTCTTAGATTACCATGAATTGCCCGAGGTAAAGATTCTGTAATGGTTATCGTGGATTAGTTCAACAAGATGGTACACTTCATGCCCTGTTCCAAGACTAACGATGCTTTGGCTGTTGCTTTTTTCTTGTAAGAGATTGTATAGTTACATAATGTACCAAGAAGTGCAATCTCCGACAGAGACTTAAAGTTCTTAAGTCATTTCTGGAGGACATTATGGTATCAGATGAGGAATAAACTACTATTTAGTACTTTCTATCACCCCTAAACTAATGGCTAAATAGAGGTGGTTAACTGCACTTTAAGATC
Source organism: Lumnitzera littorea (assembly GCA_024138015.1). NCBI lineage: Eukaryota > Viridiplantae > Streptophyta > Magnoliopsida > Myrtales > Combretaceae > Lumnitzera > Lumnitzera littorea. The sequence goes on from JAMXBB010000009.1 coordinate 84,936,336, forward strand.
ACTGCTCTGAGCTGCAGTTGGTAAGAACTTAGCTAATTGGGACGTCTACTTACTAATGGTCGAATTCGCTTATAATTGAATAGTGTATGACACTACTAAGTAGACCCCCTTCAAAGTGGTCTATGGTTTTAATCTCCAGTTGCCCCTCAATTACACCCTTGTACTCGTACCTGCGCAAGAAGACCCTAATGCAAGAGCTAGAGCATAATCCCTTCAGCACATCTACGACAAAATCACTTGGCAGATCAATTAAGTCACTAGACGTATGCAAGAGAAGGCTAAGGGTAGGAGGGCGAAACATTTTTAGCCATGAGACTTGGCGTGCCTATACCTAAGTAAAGAGAGGTTTCTAGGCAAGAGGAGGAACAAACTATCCTAAAGGGCTGAATGACCTTTTAGAATCCTCCAAAAGATTAATGATAACACTTACAAATTAGAGCTACCTAAGGACTATGGGGTTTCTGACACCTTTAACATTGTCGACCTTAGTCCATATCATCCTAACGAGGAATTGAGTAAAGATTAGTTGGATTTGATCTTAAATCCAAATGAACTCGGAGGAAATGATAGGAATCATACTAGTGGGCCTTTGACTCACAGCCGAGCTTGAAGACTAGAAGGACCGACAAGGTAAAACTTCTTGCTCCAACCGACTCCTACTGAAGCTGAGTTACTCTTAGCTGCCAATCAACTCTATATGTTGAGCCATATGATTGCCCACTTGATAAGGATCAATGGATATGATAAGGATCAATGACAGCAGATCTCAAAAACCTAGAATGGGTTAAATAGGTTTGATGGACAGGAAGTGAGATGGTTGGTTTCGATTGTGAATGTGAATGAATATTACGTACTAAGACACAAACACAATCAGAGGTATGAGCTCGAAATAGGGTTTGATATAACTCACAAACACTAAATGTTGCTTGGGATTTAAATGAAGGTTAGATGCAACTTACTAACTGATTCAAATGAAGGGGTTCACTATAATCTTAAGGTCAAGATTGATAAGAATGCATGAGAGATTAAAGAGCTTAATCTATACTCGATAATTTGGCAAATGTACACTCAAGAGTAACCTTGATAAAAAAAAGGGAAAGGATTCCAAATGCAGGAATATACTTTTCTGTCTAATTTCGTATGTATTGTATATCTTCATATATTTGTTGTTTACAAAAGTTGCTATTTATAACAAGTCCTAAACTTTAGTGGTAAAATTGTAAATAATGTAGAAGGCCTTAAACCCTAAAGAATTGGGCCCATAAATGAAATAAGAGAAAACATGTATAAGAATACAAAATTGTGTGTTTTATAGGGGAATTCGGCATGCAGTCACTCGGCATGTCTTGAAAGGAGTAGTATTAGATAGGGTCGGCAGTTAGATGTACAGGTTTGAGGAGGAGCTCCTAAAGTCTCGTAGTGCTTGGCCGAGATACTAGAAAGGTCGGCCTACAATTGTCGAGTGCTAGAATTAGTTAGCACTAGTCTCTCAGGATCGTGTCGAGTGGTTCTTTGGTCTTGAGTACTTGGCTATGTGTTCTCTCATCTTTTTGATAGACGGCAGACTTGTTGCCGAGTGACTCCTTTTCTTCCCCTTGGTCTTATGTCAATTTCTTGGCTTTAGCGAAAGCTATTCGACCTCGAGTTAGAACAGGTTGGCATCTTCTTTTGGAGGGTTGGTATTGGCTTCGGACAGGTTGATCTCGACTTCGACGTAGTTGGAGGCTGATTCCCATCATTACCGCGGGTCTAAAAGGAAGTTGCCTTTGACGTTAAGTGTTGAGCACGGGCTGGGATGTCGAATAAGCTCCTTCTCCCTTTTCACTTTACCATAGGTACCGAGTGTCTTTGGATTTCCTTAATGTTCATCGGGGTTAAGAGATAACTCTTCCCATCCTTCCAAATAGTGTAAGTGTTGAGGAATCCATCTTGAAGCACTTTTCGATCAAACTCTCAATGTCGGTCAAGAAGTAGATTCGTAGCATTTATAGGTACCATGTCGAAGTCGATCTCATCCTCATATTGTCCAACTTTGAATGTTGTCCACGCTCTTTTATACACAAGGACCATACCCTTGTCATTAAACCATTTTAGTCCATAAGATTGGAGGTATGGGTAGGTTAGCAATTTCATCTTTTCTACTAATTCGGTAGAAATGATGTTGGTGTAGCTACCTCCATCGATAACTAGGGAATAAGTCTTCCCATTCACTAAGTACTGCATGTGAAATAAATTTTCCCTTTATTCGGGATCTGCCTTCAGGTCAGCTCGTGTGGCTGTAGCTAGGAGTTTATCCAGGTCCCCGGGATATACATCTTCTTCTATCATTTGGTCTTCCAAACTCCTATCACTTTGACTTTCTACTTGTACAATGGGTCTTTCGCCTTTCAAGACCATGACCCTCTTATTTGGACATTGAGAAGCAATGTGTCTATAGCCTAAGCATTTGAAGGACTTTACTTCTTGGGCCTTGTTGCCGGGTACCTTCTCTTTCTCAACAATCTTTTTCTCGGCATGAATTGGTCGGCTAGGCTCTCCTTTCTCCATCCTCCTTTCAAGCCCTTTTCTCTTGGTATACCTCTCAAGCTTAGGGCTACCTTGTTGAGGTCGGCTACTTGGTCTCTGATGCCTCCTTCTCCTCTATCTCTCTACTCTTAATGCCAAATTAATTAGCTCGTATAGAGAGTTGAACGGCTGTAATTCAATTATGTCGGCAATATCATCTCGGAGTCTACTCAGGAACCTGGCAATGGTGCGGTCTTGTGGCTCAGCAATCTCACATCTCATTATTAAGGTCTCAAACTCTTGCAAATACTCTTTAACAGTATTTCGACCTTGTCTTAGGTGCTGAAAAGCATGGAGCATCTCTTGCTTGAAGTAAGTCAGTACAAAGTGCTGATTCATCAATTGTTTCATAAGCCTCCAAATTCTGATCAACTCCTCTCTTTCAGCATCTTGCTTGGTAACTAATTTATCCCACCAAACGCTTGCATATTTAACAAGGGATAATGAAGCTAGCTTAACCTTTGTTCGATCATCACACTCATAGCACTTGAACAACTTCTCGACTTGGGGAACCCATTCAAGGAATTCTTTAGGTCGATAGTTTTAGCTTGACATTTCATATCCTCGCGGTTCATCTCTTGCATTATGAGCTGGTCGGTTCACCTCAGTTTGGCCACTTCTATTAGAGCTCTGCTCGGCCATGTTCCTTCTTAGCCTTAGCTCTTTTCTTTGGGCTGCTTGATTTGTTTTGGAGTCAACACTCCTTTCATTTCTTCTTCTCAACTTGGGTCAGTTTTCGCTCCTTCTCGACTCGGCAGCTCTTCTTCACTGTTGCTTATCATGATCAAGTTCATTAGAACTACTTCCACTTGTGGGTGTTTGCCCCCTTCTTTCCTCTTGGCCATCACGTCTATGGCCTCTGACTAATCTAATGAGTTCTTAGATAGAGTAAGTGAGATTCTGAATTTGATACTCCAAGTTATCAACATGTCGTCTTAAACTTCTACAAGGGTTATCACTAGTGTTGTTGATACTATCTTCCAAAATTTTGTCTGTATAGTAATTTTTTTAGAGTAACCCAAAAACAACTACTTCTTGGCTTCTGCAACTACCACTACTGTCAAATACTTTCACAACAACTATAATCTACTACTGAAATTAATGTTACTGGACTCAATTGTAGCACAATACCATGACTACTAAAAACACGAACAATACACTGACTATGGAACAAAGATTATCAGAAATGTTCAAACTATGAATCAACTTTGAAGAACATTGGTACGCATGTCTCCCCAAAGCTCCGATACCAATATGATAAGGATCAATGGTAGTGGATCTCGAAAACCTAGAATGGCTTGAATGGGTTTGTTGGATAGGAAGTGAGATGGTTGGTTTTGACGGTGAATGTGAATGGATATCATGCACCAAGACACAAACACAATCAGGGGTTTGAGCTCAAAATAGGGTTCGATACAACTCACTAACACTAAATGTTGCTTGGGATTCAAATGAAGGTTAAATGCAACTTACTAACCAATTCAAACGAAAGGGTTCACCACAATCTTAAGGTCAAGATCGATAAGAACATGAAAGAGATTAAAGAGCTTAATCTATACTTGATAATCTGGCAAATACTAGCTCAAGAGTAGCCTTGCTTAAAAAAAGGGAAAAGATTCTAAACGCAAGAATGTACTTTTCTGTCTAATTTTGTATATGTTGTATATCTTTATATATTTGATGTTTACGAAAGTTGTTATTTATAGGAAGTCCTAAACCCGAATGGAAGAACTGTAAATAATGTAGAAGGCCCTAAACCCCAAAAATTGGGCCCATAAATAAAATAAGGGAAAACATGTACAAGAATACAAAACTGTGCATTTTACAGGGGAAGTCGGCATGCAGTCACTCGGTATGTTCTAGAAGGAGTAGTATTGGATAGGGTCGACATTTGAATGTACGGGCTCGAGGAGGAGCTCATAAAGTCTCGCAGTGCTTAGCCAAGACACTAGAAAGGTTAGCCTACAATTACCGAGTGCTAGAATTAGTTAGTACTAGTCTCTTGGAACTGTGCCGAGTGGTTCTTTGGTCTCGAATACTCAGCTGTGTGCTCTCTCGTCTTTGAGGCAAATGACAGACTTGTTGCTAAGTGGCTCCTTTTCTTCCCTTCGGCCTTTTGTCAATTGCCCGACTTCGATGAAAGTTGTTTGGCCTCAGGTTAGAATAGGTCAGCATCTTCTTCTAGAGGGTCGGCGTCAACTTTGGATAGGTCGGCCTTGGCTTGGACGTAGTTGGAGGTTGATTCTCATCACCACTTCTCGGAAGTTGCGTATCGAATTGTTGAATGTTGAGAGAGTTGCTAAACCCTATGCATTTGCTCAACTATGTTCGAACCATCCAATTGCTCAACACTACCATTGACGAGAAAACGAGAGATAGACTCTGGGCTAATCAGTCGCCCCTGTTCGGACAAGCAACCTGACCTTTTGTCTGCATCCTCTCATAGCATCACCAATGTGCTTATGCTACGTGTGCAGTACCACGTGAAGAATTTGCTACACTAATCATTATTTTCTTGAATATTTATTTTTACCCTTTTGTGTTCTTGTACATTACTTCTTTAGGGCTATATTGTTTTTGTCTTTTCCCTTTTAGGCAAGTTGCCCTAAATTATTGGATATAAATACCTTTGTATATGTAGCCGCAAAGAAGAGAATTCATCATTAATACATTGAATATTCTTCCTTGGGTAAATACAATCTTGTTTACTCTCATTTCACTCTTATCTTAACCCTTAAGTAAGCCTAGGTGGTGAGTAACCTCACGGGACCAACTTGTGCGTCATGTCGAGTTATGCCGTGAGTCTTTGGATATTTCACTAGTGCATCATATAATTTGGGGTTATTCGTAGGTTTGTTTACCTTCATTCCATTTCTTGTTCTTTCACATGTTTCCTAATTACTCTTTTTAAGCTTTCGGTAAGCTTGGATCTATCTTTGTGACTAGCCTTATCTATTCTTAGCTGCGATGTACATCACTTGGGCATCTAATTTGATCGGTCCTATACACCCACCATCTAAGGGGTACATCTAAATGCTTATGGGTATGGAGTGCTTCACCAAATAGGTAGAAGTAATCCCATTAAAGAAGGCAATAGGCTCGGTGGTAGCAAGCTTCATAAAAGAGCATATCATTTGTCACTTTGGAATCTTAAAGCATATCTTATTTGATAATGGCACTCCATTCATCAACTCATATGTATGATAATTGCTAGCCTCATATGGCATTGATCATGTGAAGTTTACACCTTATTATCCTAAGGGAAATGGCTAAGCAGAAGCGACAAACAAGAGTCTCTTGAAGGTGCTTAATAGGATGGTTCATGAAAACCACAAAGAATGGCATGACAAATTACCATTAACGCTATGAGCTTATAGGACATCCAAGCGAGGTCCTATATAGGTTACACCCTTCTCCTTGGTATATGGATCTGAAGCAATGATGCCTTTGGAGGTATTAATTCCATTTGCAAGATTAGCTATCAATGCTAAGCTAGAGCCAGACACTCTGCACATGTTAGACCTTAAGGCTTTAAAGGAAAGACGAGACATAGCTAAGCACAATCATGCTAACTATCGGTGGAGACTTAGCATAGCTTATGATTGCTTAGTTTGAAAACGATCTTTTCAACAAGGTGACCTTATACTTCGCGCAGCAAATCACGTGTGGCGAGGTATTCTAGCGCTAAAATTCACACCTAAATGGGAAGGACCATTCATTATACATGAATTCTATGATAGTGGCTACCATAAGCTCCTTAATCCAAAAACAAATGCCATAACTCCTCTTATCAATTTTTGGTATGTTAAGAAATTTTATAAGTAAATGCAATAGTGTACTTGCAATCCTTATGAATGTAATGTCAGCTTTGCGCTATTCTATATATGTTTCTCTTTTTATCTTGTCTATTGTTTCCACAAAGTTAGAGATTTATCTCCTTTGCACACAATAATTAATTATCTTAGTTTTCTATTCTTACTAGTACAAAGTTAGAGATCCATCTCTTTAGCGGGCAAGACAAATTTATAGAAATGAAATAATGTATAATTCGAGTTATCGCTACAACTTATCAGAGCATTGCCTCCTAAAGTGCGCGATGATAACTAATTTCTGACTGGTAAGAGCAATGCTCCCAAGCGCTTAACGGTAACCCATCACTATTGAATAGGAGAATAGTCTCTTGTGAAATAGAAAATTATAAATGAATAAGGATTAGGAAATACCCTCTTAATTGTTAAGGCTAATAAAGTGTAATTAACCTTAGAAATGTTCTACTAATCGTTGCTAGCAAGTGAGAGCTTCATTTCGATGCACGACACTATAATCATATAAGTTATGACCACTCTTCACAAGCATTGTTTATGTTGATACTGCTAAGTAAAGGCTATGCCTCCTAAGCGTACGATGTCATGCCCTGAAGTGGCAGAGTCGTAACAGCCCTATTGTGTAAACCATTTTAAGATAGAAGTTGGCCTTACAACCGCTATCCTAGACTCGATCTACACAAGGCGTCTACGACTAACTTGCTTTGAAGTAAACAGTTCGTAATTTAAATAAATCATTTACCTAAGAAAATGAGAAAATATATATATACACTAAAATTCAGTTATTACATTTAACGTTTACAACGTTTCACCGTAATCTATTTCCTAGTTAATACATTATTCGGAAATAAAAAATTCTAAGATAAGAGCTTAGACCTTAAAAATATGTGTTTATTCTTCAAATGTTTTTCCTCACTCCCCAGGATCTAACAGTTGTTAGCTTCGGAGTAGTTGTAAGCCACTTCTTAGCTAGCACCTGTAATAGGGATGTGAGCAACTACAGCTCATTAAGTTAGGATGTAGAACTTAAAACTATATCACAAACACAAACAAGGTTATCAACCAACTTATTAGGTGCAATGCATATTCAAGTAAACACCATTGCACGACATTGTCCGGCCCGTTGTAAGATTAGAGAAATTGCATTCGTTTTAATCTGGGTTGAGGAGTTGCTGTTAATGTGACAATTTATGACCAAACTTAGGCTTATGCAATGGAGACACGGCTCCTCCCACGACTACCTTCGAACCATTGACTTTACTCTTGTCGCGACCTCCTTACCTGTCACTTAGTTTGACTAAGGATGAAGAAGGGACCCATTATACTATCCAGCGCTATTCCTTTTGAAGGGGTCGGTATTTGGTCGAAGAATCTTAGGTTTCCCCTAATGGGTTGCTATGCAGGTTCGATTTATGTTTGCAAGTCATATATTTGTTAGGTTTAGTTTAGGGTGATCGATCACTTGATACAATACAAGCCAGAACACGAAACAGAATCATAACATCATTCATAATCAAGCACATGCACATAATCAACTATCTAACAAGTACAACCAAGTATAATCTCAAGCCTCTAAAATATAGCAACGTATTAATCCCAACTTACCTGGACTCCTTGTTCACTTACTTGAGGTCCAACTCGCTCAGGCCATCACCGATTATCCCTATAATACAAACGTGGTTTTAGTTTTTCATATAACTATTATAGGTTGGTCTTATCTTATCATGCTTGTTGTTATCCTTAGTTTAAGGTTTAATATGTCCAATTATCTAGGTTCTCAAATCTTTTACAATTATTCTGAGTTTGAGGCTAGGTTCAGGTTCAGGTTTCACATCGATTTCTAAATTGGGTTCTAATTTGATTTCTAAATACTGTTTTGTATCCGAACCTTAGAAACTCGTTTCAACTCATAATGTGAAATTAATCAAATTACTTCTAGATATCCTAAATACCATAATTACCCCTGGTCAGTATTTTATTCCATCCGGTACACTTAAATCCTTATTAGTGTATCGAATTTACTCCTGATGTAAGAAGTTTTTATATTTTTCATATAATTACATAAATTTAAGATTTCTATTAGATTTATGATATATCCCTATTATTTATATAATATCAATTTTTCTTCTAATATCTTCTATTTATTATATTTCTAATAATTACATATTATGTATTATCACCTATTATGTATATAATACACATCTAATATTTCTATCACTCTATTTATCATATCTTAAAATCAATTAATATTTCCAAATGTCTAAATTCATCCTAAATCAGATTCGAACCTAATTACTGTAATTTACCAAATTAACTTAAAATATACTATTTTTCCCTATTACTTATTTACTACATAATTACCCTAATAATTACAATTAACACCTTAAATGCTACAAGTATCATACTTTATCAGATTTCGATATCCTAAAACATATAATTGTACATTTAATCAGTAATTACCTATTTAATTACTTAATTAACCTTAAATTACCTATTTTATGCCTCATTTTAAGGCCTAAAAATTATCTAAAATTTTCAAAAATTCATTTTTGAAAAAGGGCTTCATGGCACTATTCTATATCACTTAAGTAGTCTATAGAAAAATTTTGGGTTCAAAACTACACTCCTAAGGTCATTTATTTCTAAACTGAAATATACTTGGTTTTGCATGATTTCTTAAGGACCATATATCACAAGACATATTTTCATCAAAATAATATTTTTCCTAAAAACTACATACTAAAATATTTCAGAATAACAAAATTCATAATTTTCTAAGAATATTTACTATTTTTATAAAATTATATAAAATCAGGTTAGAAATTGAACTCACCGGTTTGGATGGCTCCGGCCACCGTCTGTGGCCATGGGTGTATTGGCCCACCTGGGTGCTGCCACCACCGTATGGTGGTGGTGGTGGTGGCTATTCACTCCTAGCTGCTTGTCGGGTATGGGTTCTCCTTACAAGCCTCATTTGCACAGATTTTTGCTAAATTTTAGTAAAACCCTAATTTCTTCTCAATTTTGCCTCTTTCTAATTTTCTAGGGTTTCAAATTGATCAAATGAGCTTCTGAAAAATTTGAGGTATTTATAGAGCTTTAGGAAAATTATTATGCATTAAACTGATTTGACAATTATCTTATCTCTTCTTTTTTTTGACTTTCTATTTGGCTAAATTTAATTGGTTAATTTCCTTCTTTAATTTTCAAATTGCCATGCCCCACTTCTGGATTTTTCCTCATTTTTCTATATTTTTCTTGATTTTTCCTTAATTAATTATGAATTTTCTTTAATTATTTAGTATTATTTTAGTACATTTCACATATTTTAAGTAATTACGTGTATTTCTACCTACATGTAAATTCATATACAGTACAAATAAATATTCCTAAATATTATTTAGGTCATTCTATGATTTTTAGTATACATATAATTTATTTCTAGCGATTAATTAATTATCGGAATACATTTTTACGTATTTTCGATAAATAATGAGTTATATACTTAAAATTTGAAAATCTTATATTCTTTTATTTTATTACTTATTTTCCTAAATTTAAACTTATAGGATCATTTTTACTAATATTTTTAGCTTTACTTTATAATTTAAACTCGATCGGATCCTTCAGCTAATCGGAACCTCGAGTAGCTGGTTATAGGGCTTGCATACGATGATTTCTACAAATTTTGGTGCTTGAATAGATTGAAATGCACAAATAGAAATGAATGAATAGGCAATATAAGTTTATTCATTTAGGATGTCTTGTTATAAAGCACTAAAAATAGTTTAAAGAAAGAAAAACAACACTGAAAGAAGAACCATAAATGAAATAAAAAGTGCTTTGCTAAGCTAATGCTTGTGATCTTAGGCTACTTTAGACTCTAAGTTCATATCTCCTAGCATTGCCTTTGCTTCAAGATCCGTTGCTTCAACTGGCTCTTGTATCTCTTGTTATTTCATCTTTAGTTCATCATGCCGTCTTATAGCAGCATGATAACTCAATATTCGTCTAGCCTTCTCAGCAATAGGGTTTAAGCTATCAATCTTGAACTTTAAAAGATGAGTTCCCTTTATAGACTAAATTAGTTGTGTTAGTTGAACATCTAATAAAGAATTCCAAGGCTTATCGAGCAATAGCATGGCTTCTCCTAGCATCTTTACCATAGTTTTGGCTAATTCCGTCTCTATTATAGGGGACTCAATCCAAAAGTTTCTATCCATGACATCAAGTTTCTCCAAAGATTCTAACAAATGAGGAGGTATAGTAAACCTTTGGAAAAACACAGTCTCCTGCACTACAATAACATTTGAAGTTGCTATCATGTCTCGAGGAGACATGCCATCAATTGGGGGAGGATGGATATCAGTAGGTGCTGAGTACAACTTGTCTCCATAAAGTTATGCATGAAGCAATGCATCAGCATGGCTATCACTAGTTCTCCTTGCCTCTACAACTAGCACATTAGTATCGGGAATTACTTCACCAACCTCCAAGGAGTCATTGAACTCCTCAGTATGGTTATCACCATCCTGACCGCCTTCAGATTGGGTTGGTGATTCCTTATAATCTACCATGTCCTATCCATCATCTTACTCATTCGGAACCATTACTAGTGTAGTAGTATGGCTTGAATGAAGTTTAGGGTTTGAAATAACAACACCTTCCCTCACATTAGTTGATGGAAAAGAGTTAGTCTTAGCTTGTAATAGTCAAAGAAAGAAAGTTATATGAAGAAAAGCAATAGCTTAAGGAAAAAAAATGCATGCATAATAACAACAAGATACAAGAAAAAGTGTTACCTATTAGACAAATGCACATTTGGTTTCTTTGAGATTTTCTAATTCAAGTGGCACATGTTTGCCCTTTGATTTTGAAGGTGACCCTACTACTCCTGCAATATTACAAGGCTCTGACTGTTGAGATGCTTGTTCAGCAACTTCGTGAACATCTCCATCTGACTTAGGCATAGGCCTTGGCAACTTGAGGTAGAATTCATAGCGATATACTCTAGGAACTAGAAGTACATCGCCTACCAAAGCAAAAGCATAGTGTTGACGTGTGATTTTCGTTTCAGTATACGAACACTTGCAACATGAGAAAACGGCTACGGGGGGTGCTAAAGGGTGCTCTAGCGTGGCCACTCCGATGTATAAGTTAGTTCCCTTGTTAGTAGAGAGAGATATTAAGTAGTTATAGTGTTCAAAGAATGGAAGAGAGTCCCCTTACCTGAGGTCTTGGCTGGTATTTATAGTAAGTCTATGGGGATTGTCCTTAGATCGAGTCATTGGACCAGGCTTAGATATTGGACCAAGTAATATAAGCCCAAATAACAATTATCCAAAAATGCCTATCAATACATAGGATTGAAAGACATCTAAGCAGTTTGACTTGTGAGTTAGCCAGCTTGTAGAGGTAACTTCGTAATGAATCAAAGAAGGAAAAATTAACTGTCGTACCCCTGGGCAAACTTTCCTAAAATCACTCGATGAAAGCGATTGACAACATGAATCGAAATTCTTAGTAATGGTGATGAGGTGAGGAACTCTTTTGTCAAAGCTAAATTGGCACACAACTCTATGAGGAGGGTGTGTCATAACTCTGTTCTCTAGAAAGCGCTTAAAGAAGTCTTTGCTGTCAAGAAAGGAAGGCATACCCTTAGGGATACACCATAGAAGGAACCTTGCTTCAGAACTACAGAGACTCTCACATCTTCCCACTCAAGTTACCTCATCCTTTGAGCTAAGAGGATAGAATCCACTACTATCATCATATCCGACTATCTGTTTTACATAAGGACGAAATGTAAACTTGTTCTCTTTCTAGTTGCAATAATGGTTGTTCAATGTTTCCTTCAACCCAAGCCTATGCTTTAGGACGAGTAGTACTTATTTCATCATTAATAGTAGGAAGAGTAAAGTGGTTTCGATATCGCTCACAGAAGAAAAGTTGAAGGAACCAAATGTCTATGTGGGATATGTTCACATAATGACCTTTCAAGTGTATAGAAGCCTTATGATATGGATCCAAACGTCGATATAATGAACCCAGGTAGAAAGGAGCTAGCATGAAGCACTTACCCTGAGCAATGCGCATGGCTAAAGAGAAGAGCTGTGGGCTCACGCCTTCTTAAAGACCTCTAGGAAACACGAATAGGGAAGCTAATATGCTATGAAAGCCATAAGTTCATTCCTGCAAGAACAAGTCAAAAGGCATGAGCAAGGAATATTAATAATATATATATATATATATTAATCCCCTCATCATCAGGAAAAGGATTAACCAATATCAAAACCTGGTTGGATGTTTGTAAATCATCCAACACTCCATTAACAATCAAAGAAGAATCCTCATCAAAATCAAAATCCTCTAACACTCAATCAATTTCTGAAACATAAGAAGCCCTTGCTAAATTAATGGATATGGATTCAACTCCTGGATTGCTTGATGCCATTTCAATGGTATTACAATCACAATCAAGCTTCTTCTTCCCAATTTTCCGGATTATATTGTTTTGACATCTACAGAATGAGATAAATGATTTTATTCATCATCGGTATAATACCAATCACAATAAATTACAACAGAATAATACCATTCAAGGAAATCTATAGCATTACGAACATAATCATAATCATAATCATGAGGTTCAATAAATAATGACATAAATATGTGTGTACTGATAAATTTAAAACCACCATAGGTGGCTGAGCCAAGACTAGTGGGGCTTTGATGAGAATGAGATGGTATGAAATGTAAAACAGATATAAAACCTCCAAGGGCGGTAATACCGGCCGATTATGGGGTTTATTAAAGATAAAATGATAGATAGTAGAGATTAGACAGATATAATCTCGTGGAATTACACCCAATTTCAATTGGAGATTCCCCACACGAGATAGAATGTAAGAAGAGAATCAAACTGATTTTATTAATAAAACTGATTTTTACAAAACATATAAATACAAGAACCAACTGCCTTCACTGTTCCTTTTGGTCAATTCGAATGGAATGTAATGCTATTTGGATTAAAAAATACACCTTCAGAATTTCAAAAAATCATGAATGAAATTTTCAAAGATTATATCAATTTCATAATTAATTATATAGATGATGTTTTAATATATTCATCTAATATTGATCAACATTTTAAACATATAAGAATTTTCATCAATATAATTAAAAGAAATGGTTTAGTAGTTTCACCAGCTAAAATTAGTCTTTTCCAAACCAAAATCAGATTTTTAGGATTTAATATTCACAATGGAACCATAATACCTATCCAAAGATCAATTGAATTCACTGAAAAATTCCCCAATGAAATCAAGGATAAAAATCAGCTTCAAAGATTCCTAGGTAGTTTAAATTATGTTGCAGAATTTTTTCCAAATCTTAACATAATTTGCAAACCATTATATCAGAGATTAAAAAAGAATCTGCGTCCATGGTCTAATGAACATACAGAGATTGTCAAATTAATTAAACAAAGAATTAAGGAAATCCCTTGTTTACATATTGCAGATCCATCATTACCAAAAATTGTGGAAACAGATGCTTCTGATTTAGGATTCGGAGGAATTCTAAAACAGAAACAAAATAATAAAGAATATGTTGTTCAATTTGTATCAAAAAATTGGAATAATTGTCAATCAAATTATTCAAAAATCAAAAAAGAAATCTTAGCCATTGTTTTAACAATTTCAAAATTTCAAGGAGATTTGTTAAATCAAAAATTTCTTTTAAGGATTGATTGCAAAGCAGCAAAAAATGTTTTGTTAAAAGATGTTCAAAATATTGCATCAAAACAGATTTTTGCCAGATGGTAGTCTATTCTTTCCATATTTGACTTCGAAATAAAGCATATCAATGGATCTTCCAATTCCCTTCCTGACTTCCTTACTCGTGAATTCTTGCAGGGAGATGCCTCCCAAAAAGGAAAAAGGTAAGGAGAAAATCTCCTTATCATCAGGAAAAGGATTAACCAATATCAAAACCTGGTTGGATGTTTGTAAATCATCCAACACTCCATTAACAATTAAAGAAGAATCCTCATCAAAATCCTCTAACATTTAATCAATTTCTGAAACACAAGAAGCCCTTGCTAAATTAATAGATATGGATTCAACTCCTGGATTACTTGATGCCATTTCAATGGTATTACAATCACAATCAAAACAAAAAATCCCAGCATTACCAGAAATTCCCCAATCAGACTCTCAGATAAAAGAATCTCAAAGAAGGAATCAGAATTTCCAAATTATAGAAATATCAACACCAACACCAGTTGGAACAATTCCTTTCAGTCAAAGATCAAAATTTTTTATAAAACCTGTTTCTAGATATGTTTTCTCAATAGAAGAAAGCCTATCAGAAAAGGACCCCTTTGATTTTGCAAATAAAATATTTACAAAAGATTTTTATTATGTGCCATATGATCAGTACAAAACAATCCAGTTTTATGAGAAGATTTTAACTGAAACTGGAAATTAGATTCAAACATTTTGAAAAAGAAGGGATGATAAGTTATTCTACAGCTAGAATACTAAAAGTAATCAGCTTGAAAGAATGGCGAGTTCATCCAATCACTGCTACAAAACTCAATATAGAACCATTTTCAGCACAACCAGGTCATCGCGCTACTTATAATTATTTTGATTATAAGCAAGCATGGTGGAATGTGTTTTATCAGATGAATCCGAAAAGAACACATACTTGGTTAATATTTTTTGACAATTGCTCATCATTCAATCTTCCTACTTGGTTTAATCACTGGTGGGAATAATTTAGTACGTCATCAGAAATCATTCATCAAAATGCCAAGGAAGGATTTGACACTTTCTTGAGTCATTACAATCCTTCACCTCATGAAAAGAATTTTCCAAAAGAGATGCTGTATTTTATACTTCTCGGCGTATCATGGGTCATGGCTTGGTGGTTTGAATACAAGCCAGATCGATCATCAAGCACAATCAATTTAGTCAGAATGTATAAAATCAAATGGTGGGATAGCTTCAAGATGTGGAATAAATGTGAAAAGAATTCAATTTTAAATTGGATTAAGACTAATTCTACAAAATCACCACCATCTCCATCAGCAACAAGACAGTATCACAACAGAGGATTTTTAATATCATCACTTGCAAGTGCAAATTCTCCAGATCAATTAAAACAAATTCTGGAAAGAGTACTGGATCATATCAAAGAATCAGAATCAGCACAAGAATCAAGCTCAGAAACGGACTCAACATCTCACCACAGCGGAAATACAAATGAAGATGACTGCTATGGCATAGATTTAGGAGAACCGTGAAAATTGTATCATTATTATTCTGCACTGTAAAAATCGAAATAAGGTATAATACACATGTACCACAGTGCACAATCAATTAGCCAAAAAAAAAAAAAAAAAATCAATCAATCATTTTCAAAATCTTGTCTACCACAAAGCACTATTCAAAACAATACTCTGTCTGCCACAGACATCAATCAATCCACTGTGTCAACAGTACTTTGTCGGCCACAATACCACTGTTCAAAACAGTACCTTATCAGTCCATTTCTATTATATATACACACTCATTCAGACACCGAAGGACATCAATTCCTCTTCATATTTTCTCGAAACCTCTCATCTCCTTACTCTTTCTTTCCGATCTCTCCCATCTTCAACCTCTCTCACATTCATCCTCTATCTCTTCATCTTCTTCCTCTTTCTTCACCAATCACCAATCAGCAATCATCTAAACACTTTTCTGAAGCATAATTGTTTGCTTCTCTCTTAATCAAATCAATTTTCTTGAAGCATAATTGTTTGCTTCTAGTCAGAGGTAGGACGATCATTTTCTTGATCATACCTCTTAATCATCCATTTATGTTCTTGTATTTATATGTTTTGTAAAAATCAGTTTTATTAATAAAATCAGTTTGATTCTCTTCTTACATTCTATCTCGTGTGGGGAATCTCCAATTGAAATTAGGTGTAATTCCACGAGATTATATCTGTCTAATCTCTACTATCTATCATTTTATCTTTAATAAACCCCATAATCGGCTGGTATTACCGCCTTTGGAGGTTTTATATCTGTTTTACATTTCATACCATCTCATTCTCATCAAAGCCCCACTAGTCTTGGCTCAGCCGCCTGTGGTGGTTTTAAATTTATCAGTACACACATATTTATGTCATTATTTATTGAACCTCATGATTATGATTATGATTATGTTGGTAATGCTATAGATTTCCTTGAATGGTATTATTCTGTTGTAATTTATTGTGATTGGTATTATACCGATGATGAATAAAATCATTTATCTCATTCTGTAGATGTCAAAACAATATAATCCGGAAAATTGGGAAGAAGAAGTTGAAGTTTTACAATATTTGTTTAGTGCTATAGTTTGGCTAGAGCACTTTCATAAGAATTATCTTTGGCTTGCTTTCTCTGTAATCAATATTCTTGATCATTGATCAAGTGTAATCATCATCCTTATCAGAAATAAAATCAGAATTTGTAATCTCTCTTCTAAGATCAGATATAAGGTATATAAGCTGGAATACTCCTTGGCTGCGGGCTACTGGTTTCCAAAGGAGGCTCCCTTGAAAGATTTTTAAATCGTTGGGATGTCCTTGTGCTAGGTGCATACAACGCTACGTACCTATAATCTGAAATTGGTTTAAGAATAATCAAAGTCAAATCTGAAAATGATCATTAATAAAATCAAGTTTTATTTTCTCCTTTATGTCTGTAAATACAAAAGATAATAACGGAGAAGATCTAATTGAATATAATCAATACTTAGAAGACGCAGTAGAATTTTTATTTTACATAATTTGGGCTTATTCTCTACTTGGAGAAAGATTCTACTTAGCTGACATATACTTTAATCATTAAATAATCAAATCGTATATTTTAAATCTCATATTTAAACATTATATTCAATAAGTATTCTCTGGGTTAGCGACTTTGGTATCAGAGCCAAGTAAGGTATATAGGTTAAAAAATACAAGTTTCAGATCATCACAAAGACAATCGTCTCAAACTAGAAAATATAAAAGTACTTATTATATATATATATATATATATATATAAGAATGAAAATACTCACTCTTAACCATGACCTAGGCTTGATACTCAAGGCTTATCTTTCTTATGCTCCTTAAAAAAGTATGCAAGCCAAGTAGCGAAGTATGACTTCCTTTTTTTATCTTGGATAACTTTCAAAGCTTCCTGTAAAGATATTACAAAGCTATGCTCTTTATGAGAAATCGAGGGGGTTGCTATATTGGTTCTATCGATCCAACGTAAGTCCAAAAGTATAACCACATCTTTTAGAGTCGGTGTAGTCTCTCCCTCTCCATTGAGAGACAATAGCTCACCATACTTCCATCTTGCTTGCTTATGGGAACTATAGTCGAGTGGAAGTGATAATAGCTTGAAGTACCTTAGCTTACTTCAAGAGGGAAATATAGTTTGGTCTCGTGGTAATATAATCCACCTAAGACCTCCATCCTAATGCTGGTTGCCTAATAAAAGAAAATTGAGTATTGGAAAGAGGCAACTCTTTCCTCTCATTTCTAAACTGCAACACATAATCCCTACTAATAAGGTCCCTAGAACTAGTATGAGACTCTTGTTCAATAAAGTGAAGTTTGCCATCAACAGGTGATGTTTTGAGCAGTTCGCAGCGTTTCTTCGAAGATGGTATCATCTAGCTAATTTTCACGAGGGCTTAGGATTGGTGGTGGACACTTATTCGAATGCATCAATAAATCCTTTTACTTAATTGGTTCCTTGTTCCGAGTCTAGTTATTCTTGGAATCCCTTCCCATCTATCCACAATACTCTTGGACGCAATGTTGGTTATGAGATAGGGCTTACAAGTATAAGAGAGGAAGTTGGCAAGACAAGACATGCATAATATTCTCAAGGAAAAAAAAAAATTTCAACTCAAAGCATGGTCATGAATAAGTTAAGCATGGAATAGCAATAAGCCACATACCACATGCAATAATAATACGAGACATCTTTGCTTTCCTAAGGAAAGTTTAGATATCAAATTCAAAGTATGTGAAGATTTGTTGCTATTGTTTGATATATAGTTGATTCGGAGAAGCTTTGAAGAGGGAAGAAAGTATAAGAGATTCTAACTATATCTCTTTTGGTAATGTTTGGTACATCCTTGAATCACATCTTCCTTAGATTGGCATGGAGAATAAGATACCTGTGACATGCCAAGATATTTTTATTTTATTTATATCAATGTGGGGGAGATTTGTTATTAACCGGAAGATATGATCTCGTTGGTTTCCAAAATTTTAGTTTGCCCAATGTGAAAAGTGACAAGGGAGGTAGTAACGAGAAGATCTTCATATGGATTGTGTTAAGCTTGGTTTTTTCGCTCCTGGCTTTTTAATTAGTTTTTCTTTAAACTGATTAATATTATACCCTATCCGTTTAATACTGGCCTTTGACTACAATTTAAAAAAAATCGATTTTTTTTTTATATCTTGAAAATGCTTTGGAGTTGCCACCTGACTGGAGTCGGAAAAAGTTAAGTTATAATCAATTGGGTGAATTGGTGATAACATAGTAACTGGTTTTAATGAGAAAACCGGTTTTCCAAAACGAGAGATCTGGATCCGGGAGGTATCCTATTAAACCCTAAACATGTACCATTTTTAGACTTTCCAATTTTAAATTTACTTTTCAATAATACCCTTTTTCGATTTCTAAACGACTAAATGTATTACATGTAACTAATTTAATTAATTTACATAAATATTTACAATGATGGACAAAATAAAACTTTCCATATTTTAAGTTATCTCGTATTTATGTACAAATGTTTACGTATTCGTTATTCGAGATCAAACTTTCATAGTTTGTTCATTGAAAACATAGCAGGTTGAATTGATTTTAATTTTGAAAAAAGGCTAGGTTTATGTTATTTACATGTTTTGATTTATTTAAAGAAAATTTTCTAAGGGTCCTAAATTAGAAAGGATCTATTTATTTTTATTTATTTTTGAATAATCGATCTTCTAAGTGATAAAATAACTTTATTCACTAACATATATATATATTTATTTTTATTATACTATCTTATTTATTTATTTATTATTTATTCTATTTTATTTATTAAATTAAAAAGTAAATAAATAAATAAACTACTTTTTTTTCTTTTCTTCCTTTTTTTCTTTTTTCTTTTTCCTTTTTCTCTTTTCCTTTTTCCTTTTTTTTTGGATTTTTCTTTTATTTTTAATTACAATTACCTATTGAAATAAATAAATAAAAAAATAAAAAATTATGTTAATAAAAAAAAAAAATGAGTTGACAACTAAATTGGGAGATAGGGTTAGAGTTTTTGCTTGGTCAGGTCGGTGCAAAGGACATGGATGGGTTAGATTGGAGCTGCGAATTGGGTCGGGTCTTTAGGTCGAATGCAAGTTCGAGCTGGTAACTCGCAGTAGCTTGGAAAGGACATTTTCTAAGGTGATTTAGCTACCAAATCAAGCGGGAAGGGGCGGTTTTATGGTTTTTGTATTGGACTTAAGAGATCTAAGAGTAGTATTGCGGCCTAGTTTGGCTGATGGTGGTGGTCATCATGGTGGTCAACATGGTGGTGCGTTGCTGTATGTGGCTTTGGTGGTGCGTGGTTCGGTGTTGATTCAAGGAGAGGATAGGGGTTGTGCGTAGGTGATTCGGTGTGTGTTTTGCTTATGGGTCATATGGTTGGTTATTGTATAGTGGGTATTGTACGGTGTGGAGTAGGTTTTGGGTTGGTGTTTGGTCGATGTAGTGGCAAGTCAGGGATTGGTGTGGGTGGCTTAAGCTATGCATAGGTGATATAGTGTGTAGCCTTAATGGTTAGTCGCGGCTGTGGTTCGTTGGATGTGAGAGAGAGATGGTGCGGAGAGAGAGAACCAACAGGGTAGCCGTGTGTATGGATGGTTCGAGGTTTAGAGTGGGTAGTAGGTCGGTGGCTGAAGCTTTAAGGGTAGTCGGTGATGTACACGAGAGTAGGTTGGTCGAGAGAGAGAGAGACGATGGAAAGATAGAGAAAGTCCCAGCTAAGAGAGAGAATCCAAGAGAGATCTAACCCCTTGTGTGTGTGTGTTTGTCTTGTTCTTAAAAAAGTTGGATTCCTTCTACTGCGTACGTGTGTGTGTGTTTCGAATGTGCCTCCCCCCTTTTTGCTGCATGTGTATGTGTGTTTGTTTTTTTAAAAAAAGAGAAAGTGAAGGGAAGAAAAGGAAAAAGGAGAAGAAAATGGGTGTGGAAAGAAAATGTGTTGTCTAAATGAATCACGAAGTACCACGTGTCATGAGCAGATATGTCGCTTAGTGATATTTGACATGTGGCAGTACGTAAGGTGTAGGAAAAAATAAAATAAAAGGCATTCTTTACTTTTGATGAGAATCAAACCCTTAACCTCTGAGCTAAACCTAATTCAATGATCAAGTATTTTACCATTAGGCCATTGGCCTATACTTTGTTCATTTGTGTAATTAAATTGCATATATGAACAAGATTGGCATGGGTTAGATTCAAATCTAAGCCTAAGCTTAAAGGTCCTCTTCTTATTTAAATTTTTTTAAAAAATCTATTCTATTTATATTATCTAAAAATTATTATTTTCTAAATTTGTTAAATCTTTTATTTTTTCAAATTTTTTGTGGTTTTCTTTATTTTTCTAAATTTTTCCATTTTTTGAATTTTTTTCTAAATTTCTTATTTTTTGTGCTTTTTCCTATTTTTGTATTTTTTTCCCTATCTTTCTAGAATTTTAGAGTTTTCTTAATTTTCTATTTTTTTTGTATTTTTTTCTAAATCTCTTATTTTTGGGGTTTTCTTTAATTTCCTATTTTTTTTTGGTTTTTTTTTCCTAATTTAGGACCCCTTAACTTTATTCTAAAAAATTTGAAAAATAAAAAGGAGGCAAAATGAAGTATCTATAGTTACTTGTGGAGACGTGGTAATATTTGAAGTAAATTTGCATCAATAATAGTTTGTTTATGGACATTAAAATTATTAAAATATCTATATGGGTCACCTTTGGTTACGAGATTGAGAATTATTTGGGGTATAGCAAGAAAATGTTATACTCAACTCAAGTTTGGTGTCTTTTTGGTCATACAGGTAAGGTAGTGGCTATGATGTGGAAAAAGAAAAGAAAAGAAAAAAAAAAAAAGGGGATGGCAACAACAAGGACGATGGCAAGTTTAGATTAAGACATAAAAGGCTCCACCTATCAATCACAACTCACATTTGGAAATGGAAAATCAATAACAAGCGATTAAACTATGTAAGGTACCTGACTATTAGAGGCAGAAAGTTAATAACTTATTAGTCAATACAGGTGTAGTAGATCTTAGCATGAGATAAAATGGTTAAGACATGACAAAACACACAACCCATCTGTTTTAAGGCTTACGGACCTCATAGACCATTTTTTTTTCCCTTCATATATGCTCAGGCAAGAGAAAGCGATAACATATATATATATTATGGAAGAGAAGCATGAACAACATCAGCAGCGGAAGAATAAATTGCTTATGAAAAATTTGAAGTTGCATCAGTAGTTTAGATAAAGTAAAGAGTAAAGCCTGTGGTTCCTTATAAATTTTTCTTTTATTAAAAAAAAAAGGCAAGGAGAAGTGCATAAAGCAGTTCTAGTCCATCACACCATATTCAATGCTATGTTGCAAGTATTTTATTTAGATTCAGAGTATCGGGCATAGTTTCAGAAATGGCTACATTAGCTCCATGACTACACTTCGAATCATAACATTAAAGAAATCCCACCTTGATGGCTCTTTATAAGCAAGTTATGATATGGACAACCACATATCCCTACATCAATGTGTTGATAGGTTGGAGATGAATTGTATACATGCATGAATTTGCTTTACCATGTCTAATGAAAATGTGAAAGAGACTTGTTGAGGATTTCATGAAAAGCTATGCAAATAGACTGGGAATTGTTGGCACAAGACAACATTATACTATAATGTTCATTGATTTCATCATCCATGAGCAAGGGGAGAAGGCTGAAAAAAGAAAGAAAGAAAGAAATACCACTTTTGATGTAGGATCTTTTGAAAACTTGCCAACAAAAGAAAAGGAGGAACAAAGTTCTGATTATTGCTAGGTCAAGGGATGTGACTAAATAAATGTTGAAGTCACTTGGTGCTTCCTCCGAAGGAGTATCACAAATTGAGCATTAATTGGTTTGAACCTATTAGTTGAAGACCAAAGTTTGCACGATGGATGTTGGCATAGACTAGAAAAAAAAATTAATGGCTACCCATAAGTATATATAGTCTATAAGAGGATACTTCAAGGGTGGATATTAAAAGATTTGATGAAAGATTTAATAAATCTTGGTTAACTTGGATGATGTTATTCCATGATATTAAGGATGTTCAAATCTAGAAATTAAAGAGATTTTCCATAATTCATAAACAAGTGGAGTTAGATATAGTTCTTATTGAAAGCTTATTAGGTTTGAAAATAGGAATATTATTGTTGAAGTTTTTCGGTAAGTAAATATATGAAGTCAAGATTTGATATTATCTGTCAAGATTCAAAGGTGGAGTTGATATTTAGTATAAAAGGAAATAAAATATTATGGGTGAGATTTCCTTGGCAAGATTTGATATTATTTGTCAAGATTCAAAGTTGGAGTTGATATTTAGTATAAAAGGAAATAAAATATTATGGGTGAGATTTCTTTGGCAAGAATTTTTTTTAAAAGATGAGATTTGATACTATTTGTCAAGATGAAAAATTGGTTCTAGTATTCAGTTGAAGTAGAAATATAATATTATGAACAAGATATTTGGTAAGTAAATATTTGAAGAAGAAGTACGGTGGATTTGGGGTCCTGCTCTTGCTATTGTAAATCACTTGCATTAAGTATTGATCTGGACATGAAATAACTCACTTTCTTTTAAGTGCAAATGCTAGTAAATGGATTCGAGATTTCCTATCATCGAAAGTACAAGAGAAGGCATCAAAGGTTATCTTTTAATTATAAGGCCTCATGAAGTATTATTTTAATGTCCATTCTATATCGAACACCAATTCAATGACTAATGAGCATGGTGCATTCTTCCATAGAGATGAATTCCACAAAGTGTCATGTCCCATTGTCAATATATTTATCATCCATTCCAATGAAGGTGTCTTATGAAGAAAGAAATTATTTTGAATTAAAAATTCTTTTTTCCATTCTATACAAAGAAATATTTAGAGAATCAGCTTATATAAGGGAAGCCCATATAATATTACAAACTCATTCAATATATTGCCATGGGGGCGATACCTCTCCGATATGCCAAAAGTATAGTGTGTAATTGAACGGTGTCCAAAGTGGCATATTGAGCTATATGATAAATAAATTTACAACGCTAGCACTAGAAAATAAAATCTTTAGCTAAGTGAGCGTATTTAGCAACAGTCTAGCTAATTCACAATGTACATGCATCGAGTAGTGACTTAGCTATTCAAAATTAGTAATTGATACCTAAAAATACTTGCACTCCATCCAAGAATTTTAGTCAGGGGGCAAAATGTAGAGGGCTAAATTATTATATTAATTATTAGGCTAGGTTCTTTATTTATTTAGACTTGATTCCTTGAGCTAGGTGATAGGGCCTAAGGAGTCTGGTCCATATATTGAGATGATTTAGAGAGATTTGGCTTGGTGGGTTTGGAACAGGGATCGTTGGATCGGTCTATCCGCTTCCATCCTTTCTTAAGCAGGCTCATGCATTAAGAGGAAGGCTATTGGCCTTAAGTCCTTGCAAACTCATTTTGGATAATTATGGAATGAGTAAAACTCCATCTCATCCCTTAATCGTTAAGATGATCCAATGGATGTCATCAAGTCTAAGAGCTTATAAATACTTAGTCATTCCTTCTCATTTGACAACTCTAGAGATCAGAGAAATAGTGTTTCATCGTGAAACCTCTTTTCTCTAAGATAACAAATTCAGGCAAAAGAATCGATCTTAGTTTGCTTAAGAACTATAAGGTTGACATCTTAGGTCTTCTAGGCTTCCTTGTCTGTCACTTGTGCATTCGAGACTCTAGTATTGCCTGTTTCTCCTCCTTGCCATTCTCTCTCTAATTATGCCATTGAGTGTCATCTCCATGTCACTGCTCTGTTGCTATGTGTAATGTGATACTCGCGTGACTCGCACGTGACTGATCTAGTCAGAACCCTTCATCTACACTAATTATTATTGAACTATCACAATGAAGAATCGAACTAACATAATTCAATTTGTAGTTGGATCTGCCTCTTGTTGTCCCAATTTTCCTTCATAAATTGGTTAATTGACAAACTTATTGACCTTGTTTGACCTTCTTGTGAATTGTTGACCAAGTCTTTCTTTTAAATAGTTGGCGCTTAAAAGTTGGACTTTCTTCAACATTTCCCAAATATTTTCCTTATGTTTTAATACCATTCAAATCTTGAATAAGACAACTTCAACCCATATTAATATTGGTAAAAATTCTATATAAACTCAAATAGATTTGTTGTAATTTCCAACTCTTCTAATCCTTGATTGATGTCTCATATGATGCCCCCATTAGAGAGTGTTTTGATTAAATGAGGAAGAAGCCTGCATCGAGGATTTATCATGATGAAATGATGATCTCAAGATACTAAATCATTTGCCAATGAAATTGTGTCTTTAACATACGATTTTAAGTCAATTTGAAATCTTGTGTCAAACATATGATTTTATGAAAAGTAGTTATGGGATTAGTTTTACCTAAATTATATTTTAGAAATTACTTTTAAAAAATGAATATATTTCATCATTGGCTTAAGATTTAACATGTTATGAAAGAGGGAATGGAAATCAATGGATTGCTAAGAGAGAAACTTGAATAGACATAATAAAATCACCACATACATATTGATATATATCCTAAGTAGGATGAATCCCAAAAACCTAAATTTTGTGATAAAATACCAATATTAGGAAACTAACAACGAGAATGCCTAAAACTAGAAGAGTAAGAAAAGTTTAAATGAAAAAACTCTTAAAACCAAGTTGAATGTGAAATCTTATTTATAAAAATCTAATTTAGGTTGAGAAAGCTTTGGCTAGTTGAATCTATAGTCACTAATAAAAATTTTGATGGTTAGTTGAGTAGTTAGGGGCATTTTTATATTTCTGAGGTTATTTGTTTGATCCCAATGAAATCTTCAATGATAATTTCGATTGAGACTCTAGACATAGTGAATTATTTTCATAATCTATATCATTTTTTATGCTTATTGAGGGTAGATATGTTCCTTCTTTTGACTATGAATAATATGAAATGACTTAAGATATGTTGGACATGAAATTACAAAATAATGAAGTAAAATTATAAAATAATGAAAGAATTTTAACTAATTAAGTAAAAAAAAAAACGTAGTTTAGGTGTTTGATAGAGTAATTGAAAAGAGAATTAAGGAGATTAAGTTAGTAAGGGTATTTCAGTAATTTCAAATGTTAAAAAATATAAAGGAGAAAATTGGTAATTACTAAAATGGCCCTAGTTACTACTATTGTTAGTAAGAATACATTGGTAATTTAATTTATCTAGCTTTTATAAGAGACTTAATTATTTTACCAATTTGACCTTAACTATTACATATGAAGGGCAATGGTAGTTTAGTAATTTGATTTTCCTAAGTTTTATATAGATGGGAATTTGAATGAATAGATTAATTAGCTATTTCACATTAAAAAGAACTCCCTATAAGTATAAAGAATTCGCTCCTTCCCAATCCATGAATGACATCGCTCATAGGAGCTCTTAATTGTCTTATCCAATTTAGTTCAACGAATAGATATTTCTTAGAAGGTATCAAGTGTCTTAGAATATCTTAAACTAAATATTCTATCCAATTTGGAAAGATCCATTCTTTAAGTTCTAATTAAAGTTCAATTTAAGATTAAGGAAAGCGTAAATCTAATCAATTCGTGTGTTTTAATGTAAAGACTGTGGAGAAAATTTAGCATCTAAAGTCAATTTGAGCCTAAGAAAGTATGGAAAGCCACAATTCAAGGTAGGCTTCTTTGATTTATAACCTACTTTAGTAGATCTAGAGTTTAATCGAATAGATTTATATATACCACATGTTTTGGAGCTATAAATGATTGGGATTTGAAGTTGATGAATGTAGTGTTGCACAACTTATATATGCTTAGTCTAGTGTTCGATTTGATTTTTCTTGTGTTGATTTAGTAGATCCATCTTATATTGAGAAATTGAATATGAATCAAATTGAAAATTCTACATTGAAGATGATTGATATATGTTCCTCTATGGTTGTCAGCTATAGTTGAAGAGGTGTTGACACATATACCATTTAAATATACTCTAATAAAGGACTCAAATATACTGAAAGTTGTTGACGTATAGTATACTTCTATTGATACCATTAAATATACTATAAAGGTAGACTTAAATTAAATTGTTTTTAGATGTTGGAATTTACTTATTGGTTATAGTTGGACTTATTAGACTTTATAAACTTTGGAATTTTTTAATAGAATGTTTTCTTCAATTAAAACTTATGATCGTTCTTCTAAATAGTTAAATTGGACTAGCACTAATTAATATGGTTTGGTGGTTTTAATAACCTTATTGTAAGTAAGACACTTAATGGACTGTCATTTCCTTTTTAGGTTTCATAGCGTAATAAATGGATTTGTTGATTATCGTGATAAGAATAATACTCCCACCCATGAAAAGTAATCATTGTATGCCTTCTTTATACTTTGTACAGTCATAAAATTATTTGATTAGCATGAAACCAAACTAATTCCATATTCAATGAATATAACATAATTACACATTATTTGTGTGATATCTTAGAAAATCAAATAAATAAAAGGATTATAGACAATAAAATAATAAAATATTGGATGGGGTAAGGAAAAGTAATATTCTAATTTTAAGAGGGGTAAGGTGGTCTTTTCTACCTTTGAGTATAGAAGCCCTTGCAAAACCCTAGGGCTCATTTTCTCATTCTCTTGTTTTTGCAAAACCTTTTTACTAAGAGAATTGTAGGAACAAGGCTAAGGTAAGCCATTGTGAAGTGATTCCTCTCATATTGATTTTAGTTTATGTAATTTCTTAATGTTAGGAGTTGTTTTAAAATTGTAAATGTGTGCGGTATAAGAAGATTGCAAAGCAAAAAGTTAGGGCAAGGTCTAAACCCTAACCTGGTGAATGTTATCTCTATCTTTGGTAGTATAATGATTGTCTTTGATATTATTGTCTTGATTAGATTTGTTGTTTTGCATGTATGAATTTAATTTAGGCATTGTAATCAAGTTTTGTGTGGTACGAGTTATATTTTGCTTCCGGCGTTTTTGATCAAGGTACCTTATTGTTTATTTTGATTCATTTGTTGATTTAGGGATTGGAACACACTTGAGTGTTCCTTGTTGTTAGTTAATGGAGAAAGTCAAACCCTAGGAAGAAATCGAAGTGTTGAAATTATTGTTGGATGATTTGGAGAAGTTTAGAGTAAAAAAGGAGATGGGAATTGTTGAACAAGAGGAGCTAGGCAGGGACCATGGTTGTGGTCTTATTCGCAGACCCCTTGTCAAGAATTTTAGTTAAAGTGTGAAAAGAAAATTTTATGTCAAAAGGACTACAACTATGACCACAGTCGTAGAATTGTAGTGGTAATGGAGAGCATGGGTGTGATATGAAGTTTTTAGTTAAGGAAGGACTACGGTCCAAGAACATAGCCATGAATCTTGGGCATACTCTTGTAGTCCACCTTTTTCGTTCTTTTCTCGTCTCTATCTTTCCTTTAAACTTATCCCAACTTTATCTAAGCATCTATAGAAGCCTAAATAGATCCTTAAACTATAAGTTGGACTAAAATTTGGACTAACTAATCTAGGAAGATAAGTAAGAACACTTAGTTATGAATATGTAATTTAAGGATAGAATCTAAAAAGAGTTGTTCTTATTTTATTACTCAGGTATTAATAAAGAAAAGTTAATTGAGGTAGATCCTACAAGTCGTTTTCAAGACCTAGATACGTAAAACCATTATTTGCTGTTTGTTGTTGTCTAGGATGGTTAAGTAATCGGACTAATGAATAATTGGAATAAAAATGATGTTGTTGCTTATGTTTGGCTAGGCTTAGGGGGTTGAACAATTAGAATAAAAATGATGTTGTTTCTTGTGTTTGGTTAAGCTTAGGGGGTTGTAGTACCAATGTTCCTGATGTAGCACCTTGTTGATCTTTGGGCGACATTGTGCCTAGTGGAGTCCTGCCTGGATATAATACGAGGTAGATTAGGTTGGTATCTGAGGGTTAAAGTATTAGTGCCTTGAAACTAAGTAAGTTAGGTTGGGTTTGGGGGCTATAGTGCTAGTGTCCTAACAAAGAACCATATGTGGAGTTTGAGATACTTTAGGTTTAGGTAATTGTAAGTGATCTTGAGCAGTCTTGTATGTTGACTTAATTATATATATGTATAACTTGTTGTTTGATATATTCTTTTTGCATTATTACACGTGTTATATTGATTGCTACATGATATACGCTTATACTTGTAGGTTTCTATATTGGGCATTAGCTCATTCCTCTTTCCTTTTCAATTGTAAGATTTTTATACGATCAAGTAAATTATGATGAGAATAGGGAAGCATATTATTATTATCAGGACAAAGACACTAGAGAGTGCTATTATTATTACGATTATGAGATGTGATCAGCTAATGAGAGGGGATAAATAAACTTGTTATTTGGGAGTTTTTTTATTTGACTTGGATACATGAGAGTTTAGTTTATTTATGTTTATTTTAGTCACAACATTCTGAAGAGATTCAATTATGACTTTTAGTTACTTTGAGACTTAATTGAATGAGAGTTATGAAGTTAATTATGTTATTGTGGAGATGTTAGTTGCTTGTTTAACCTAACTTATTATTAGATTACTAGGGACAAATTGCAGTCTGTGACGCCTTAAGCTTAGGGCGTGATAGATTAAAGTGGTATCAGAATATAGGTTTGGTAAATCAAATAGAAACTTAAGCAATCGATCTATTAGGATGGTGAGCTATGATACTTGGTACTTATGGGGTTCTTAATATAAATAGATATTCATATGTGGTACTTTCCTATTTCCCTTATATATTTTTTTCTATTCCTTAAACTAAGCTTAGTTTTGTCCTTTCTCTTATTTGCTTTGACTGTAGTATGCCTCCATGAAAAAGGTTTAAGTTAGGATGGGCTGTAGGAGTTGGTTAGAGTAATACTCTTAGAGAAGCTAGATTGTAGGACAATTGGCAGTAGCTACAAAGTGAAAATGAAAATGTCCCTATTATTAGGGAGGACATCAATAGGCTATTGAGCATAGTTAGTAATATGCTGGGGGTGATTAATAGGTAGTAGGATTGTATTCAAAGCCAATAGTAGTAGTAGTAGCAACAACAATGACAATAGTTGACAGTTGAAAATAAAAATGGAGGTAATAGGTATGTTGTAGGAGTAGAAGGTGGAAACAATCATGAGAACCATAGGGCTATTACCATTGAGAAATTTGTAAGGTTGACAAAAGAATTTCATTCTAAGACAAATGAACTGATGGTGGCTGAGAAAGGGATAACCCACTTAGAGAAGGTTTTTTTCAGGTTTGGAGATCCTTGAAAGAAGGTGTTATTTGTAACCTACATGCTGAGAGACATCATTGCTAATTGGTGGGAAGAAAAGAGGGCACATCATGCTGCTCCTATCACTTGAGCTATTTTTAGGGAGTTGTTTTACAATAAGTATATCTTTGCTAGCCTTAAAAAAAGATTGGTAGGCCAGTACTATGATTGTAGGTAGGGGAACCGTATAGTGGAACAATATGAAGCTGAACTTGATCACCTACATAAGTTCTTATCAGAGGCCTAAAGAGTGGATGAAGGATCCATGGTGCAGAGGTTTATAAGAGGTTTGGGAGTTGCTTTATAGCATGAGGTAGGTTCTTTTGAATTGCAAACCTATATAGCTGTAGTTAGCAAAGCTAAAAAGATGGAGAAGAGCAGGAAGAAAATGTTTGAAGATGAAGCTAAGTCTTCCAAAGGGAAGATGGTTTTGGGAAAGAGACTTGCTTTAGGTATGGTGATGCAAAATCAGGGTAAAAGAGTTTTCCTTTAGCTTGCCAGACCTATAGCCAGACTAGTAGCTATATTAGTTAAGCCTCCACCAACTAAGCTAGTTCCTCTGTTACTAGCTTTGTCGCCACCTATGCCAGCTTTGGGCCTTAGGTTCACTATATGTAGAGGTCCTTATGATCTATCATAGTGTAGGTAGCCTGACGAAGCGTGCTTTTCTTGTGGTAAGATAGGGCATGTTAGTAAGGATTACTTAGAGAAGGTAAAGATTCCATAAACCTTTTGTTTCAACTGTAAATAGAAGGTGTATAGGACATTTGAGTGTAATGCTATTAATTAGCCATCTATAGTACAACAGCCAGTACTATAGCAGAATGTTAGGCCCCATGGTAGATGCAACGATCCTGAGAGGGGCCTAGTAGTATTGTTTAAAATTTCCATATTACGTATACACTCATGATAAGAAAATCGCCTTGCAAGTCAGAGATTGCAAGACTCTAAATAGTTATTTGCTAGAGTCTTTAATTTTAGTTCATTAACTCATTATATAATATAAATAATTATGGATATCCATTTTTCCACAATTCCTCAGAATCGCAGAAAATTAGTATCCCTTACCAAAATAGTGAAATAAGATAGACAATTCTAGAAAATTCTAAACTTATTAAAGATACTAAACTTAATTGAAATATTACTCATTTTCCAGAACATTCTGAAGTAACTATATAAGT
Organism: Lumnitzera littorea; assembly: GCA_024138015.1. Taxonomy (NCBI): domain Eukaryota; kingdom Viridiplantae; phylum Streptophyta; class Magnoliopsida; order Myrtales; family Combretaceae; genus Lumnitzera; species Lumnitzera littorea. The sequence goes on from JAMXBB010000009.1 coordinate 84,967,600, forward strand.
TTTTCATCATACTGATTCAATGGTAGCACTTTGCACTCAATTCTTATCCTTGTCCTAACTATCTATTAACCTGCAAGGAAAAGAATTGTTGGGGTGTAAGCTTACGCTTAGTGAGATAATTACTCTCATCAATATTGCATGATAGAAATTTATTAGATGCACAATCATATGAATGCATGAACAATTAGTATGCCAAATAATGTATGCAGTGGCCTAAGAACTGCATACGACTCAGAATTACGCCCCCCATAGTTGGGGTTTGAAGATAATTAACCGACCCAAACCAAAATCTGGGTTCTAGACCTTGGGTTTTAATTCATTAGCACCATTGTGCTTAAGTCAAAACAAAACTATGTATATATATATACATATATATACTTTCATTATCGAATAATAAATTATATTTTCAAAATCACAAGTCTAGCGGTGTGGTGGCCCTCGCAGTCCACAAACACACGCCCTAAGCAGAAGCCACAAGACCCGGCTCCTCGTCGACGGTTGGCGTCTCTCGGTGCCTAATAAGCCCATTAGCTTAGAACAGAGACTCAATATAAATGATGACATAACTAGTGCCCAATCCTACAGGAGGCACGTCTTCCTGTGAGTCCCTTCCCATCTTCTGCGTGAAGCGGTAGTCGGTGTTTTCTGTATGCATTATGAGGAATGCAATATTCATTTTGATTTCTTAATCGTATAAGTAGTTAACTTGATTTTCAAGGTGATTAGACAATTTCATTCCATGCAATTCGCATGTATATATTAGTATAAACAATTCCCATTATTATATATAATTAACAAGTCATCGCATTCCTCCACAAATTCATACACATGCATTTCCCATATCCCACAAGCATCCAAATTATACATATAAGTTTAGGTGCATTTATTCTATAAGCAAAATCAAGTAAAGAGTCATCGGGAATTTACTCACTCAGCCATACGGATCAATCAAAATAATTTGGGATAGGTCGTCTCTCCAAAGCCGAGTCCCCTGGACATCGCAAATACGATACTATAAGGATTTGAAATAAAACCTAGAAAACTAAGGTAATACCCTTTAAGTTATACTTTTGACTTGGTTTTATAATTTTTTCCCGGTTTTACTTAAAAGTTCAATTGCGTATAACTTTCTCGTTTTAAATTCGATTTTTATGATCTTATAGTCAATCTTCATCGTTTTCGAGTGTACTTTAATGTGGTGAGGTTAGATTTTTGAAATGAGGTATGCAAATCTATCCATGGGTCAGAACAGTAGCTATCCTCATGTTTTAGAGTGCTTTTGGGCCTTGTATGGTAAATGGGCTTTTTAATAACTTGAGAAATCCTTTGGGCTTGGTCTTAAGATTTTATCCTAAGCTCAAAATACTCCTTGAGATCAGATTTACAACTTTGATTTATACTCCTAAGGCTAACAACCACTTCATGGGCTCTTTAGTGGGCTTAAGTTGTCAAATGGGCTTGTTTTTGGTTCAAACTAAAGTTAATGACTTTGTTGGGCTTATGGAGTCTTAGGTGGATTTCTTGTGGGCTTCAAAACAACCTCTCTTAATATTTTAAAGTGCTGGTCAGAATTTTAATGAAGGCCCAACTTAGAGTTCTAGGCTTGTTCTGAGAGTTTTAGGCTGTGTATACTTACTATACTTACTTTAGTTGATCTTTTCACTTTGTTCACTTATTTTTATCATATTTTTAAGTGTCTTTTACCTATGTTCCAGATCTGGTCATGATGATTCCAAGGGGTTCTTACTTGGTTTTTCAACTTGTTTCATCATTTCCTTAAGTTTAGGTGTTAGATAATGCACTTAAACTACTTGTATCCAAATCTTAACTTAAATTTTCTTTCGTAAGATGATTCTTTAACTCATGCTTCACACAAAGAAATAGAAGATCTTACACTTATTATAACTTCTATATCATAGCTCATGTCATACAAAATTGGTTTCTTCATAAAACTTTATGTAATGAATTTTTTTCCTTAACTTAAGTCTAGATTTAAGCATGTTTAACTTAATGGAAATAAAATCAACATCAAAATGACTTTTGAATCCTCACGTCCAGCATGCTTATCTTCCATTCAAGTTCTTGTTTCAAAATTTTCTTAACTTAAAATCTTCCATTCAAAGTGTTAAATAAGTATCTTTACAAAACACCAACTTTATATGCTCATGTTTCAACTTCATGTAAGGGTTTCATGAGTTGGTTTCTTAGAATGGTCTTTGGTGCTATAATAACTTAAAATCATACTCATATCTTCAAGAGATCAAAGTCTCCTAACAAAAACACTAACCCACTAATCACAAGAAACACTTACTCGTCCTTAAAGCGAAATATGGTGGTTGTGTACAAAGGTTCCACTTAAGCTCTTAACTTTTCTTCCTCCTTTTGTAACCTTTTGGAAACCCAAGTAGTTTGATCCTTTGGAGTAAGGTTTGTGGAAAGTTCTAATGGTTCTAAAAGAGCTTAGATGTTGGAAGAAAATGACACAAGAAAAAGAAATGGGAGTGCCATGAGTGGGACTTAGAAGTGGCGGCCAAATGGAGGATTTTTGTGGGGTTGAATTTCTTCTTTTGATTTGTGTTTAAAGTGAGAGAAAAAGAAGTGAAAATGAGAGTAAAAGAGGGAAAGAGTGACAGATTTTTGAATGGGAGAGGAAGTGTATGCAAGAAGCTTTAATTGATTGTCTTGTAGCTTACACAAAAGTCAACAATTGCAACTATTGATGATATAAGCATTAAGGAGTGAATAGTGGTGTATAAGAGAAAGTGATTGATGGTTGAAAGACAAGAGCATGGCCCCCCTCTTCTCCTTATTCAAATATACCATTTATTGTCCTTTGGGGGCATGGAATTGTCTTGTCTCATTTAATGAAGTTAAGCATGTGAAATCTTATGAAAAATTGTCCATATGTAGTATAAGTGAAGGGGTGATAAGAAAAATATCTTATCACTAGATTTTGATAAGTTATCAATTGATAAATGATTCCAACCTTTAATTGATAAGTCATCTAAGGTGATTGGTTGGTCTATTTATTTATATGTAAGGCTTAGACATGAAGATAAGGGCATGGTCTTATAGGAAATCGTTTTAGAATTTTCATCTTGCATTGTTTTGTACTTTATGATTCAATTCCTATAAAATTGTGAAATTTTCTAAAGTTGAATGAAATTATTCAAATTAAATTATTGATTAGTCACTTAGGGTCAAAATTCCCTAATTGTTTTAGGGTTTAGGGTCTTAGGTGAGTTTAGAGCTCGTAGTTCTTCAAACTTAGGTTTTCTCAATAATTGGTTTTTGAATTGGAAAAATTTAATTTATTTCTAAATGTAAACTTAAGTTCTCAGTTTCGTTGATCCTTAGGAACATTCGAACAGTACTTTTAATTAAATCATGGGCCCACTAAAAGTAGGATTTATATTTATCAATCGATTAGTTATGTAGGATGATTGGTTAATTTACTTATTCATGTGCACAAATCTTATGTATGAAGAAAAGGAGATTGTTTTATATGAAATTCTTTTGGAGATTGTTTTATATGAAATTCTTTTGGAGTTTGTCTCTTAAATTGATTTGTGAGTTATGATTTAATTCTTATAAAATTATGAAAATTTCTAGAATTGAATAAAATTAATCAAATCAAATTCTTAATTAGTCGCTTAGGGTTATAAGTTCTTAATTGTTTTAAGGTTTTGGGTTTAGAGTCTATGGTTCTCGTATTTGAGTTTTATTGATAATAGGGTTTCAAATTGGAAAATTAAATTCGTTTTTGTAAATGTAAACTTGAATTCTTAGCTTAGTTTACCCTTGGGATCATTTGGGAAGTACTCTTAATTGAATCACAAGTTCGCTAAAAGTAGGGCTTACAATTTATCCATACGTAACATGGCTTATAAGTGAAAATAAGAGAATTGTCTTATACGAAGTTCTTTTTAGGGCTTGATTCTCAAATTAATTTGTAGGTTATGATTTGCTTCTTAAGAAATTTTAAAATTTTCTAGAGTTGAATAAAATTTATTTAAATTATATTTTAAATTATTTATTTAGGATCGTAAGTCCTTGATCATCCTAGGTTTTAAGGTTTGAGTGAGTTTATGTATGTTTTAGAGTTTTTCACCAACTTGGGAGTAATTAACTTATACTTAGGAGCTTAAGGTTCAATTGGCTTAATTATTTAGGAATACCGCTTTATTATGCAACATATATATATATATATCATATGATAGATTAAGAAAAGAGAAGGAAATTGCTCAATAATATATTTATATATATACATATTGTGGGGCTACTTATGTACACAAGTAAAATAATTTTTGTAAATTTATTAATTTATTCCTTTAACTAGCTTAGTTTTGTTGTTTATTATTACTTGAAATAATCCTTGATTCGTTTATTATCAGTTTTATATGATTTCACAAAATCGTTGATAATTTTATTGATTTATGACTTTTTAACCATTAAGGTAATTTTATAGAGTTTAAATTTTTTTTTTGTAATTTGATATTTACGGTTCCAATTAAGTTTAGGTTTACATTTTTAAAAGTACCCACATGTCAAGATTGGGGTTTTCTTGCATGATCAGGGTTTCCAAATCGTATAATAGTATCTTTCAAGTTTGTTTTAAGTTCTGAGTTTAAAATTTTAGTCGGTTTTCATTTTATGTGGTCTTATTGACTTAGGGAAATATTTACAATACTAGTATCCGACACTATGTTTAGAAGGTTAAATTTATAGAGTTTACAGTAGAGGACATAGAGGTAGAGTTATGATTGCATGATTGAGGTAGAGGACTCTTGCAAGAGTTTTTGCGCTTCAATAGTAGTAGCTAGATTACCAGGAGGATTAGGGGATTGATACCATAGTAAGTATGCTTCTAATGAACTCTATGAAAGCTTACGTATCATTTGATATTGGTGGCACTCATTTATGTATAGCTGAGTCTTTTGTGTATGCTTATGGTGTGAAACCTGAGATGTTAGTCAATTCTTTGTGTGTTGGGTCTCCTTTGGGTATGGGAAGTTGTTGAATCATATTTGTAAAAGTGTCAAAGTAGAGATTTAGGGTTGAGTCTTGTTAGTAGATCTATATGTACTAGAAATGTTTGACTTTGATGTTATTTTGGGAGCAAATTTGCTGTTAAGTAACTATGCAATTATAGATTACTACAACAACCTAATCTATTTTACCCTAGAGAATGAAGAGCCTTTTGGTTTCCAATTGTAAGATCAGAAGCTGTTAGGCTTTCCTCATATGAGTTGTGGAGTAATAGTAGGTTGGCAGCTTTGACTGTAAGCTTAAGCCAGGCTATGGAGTTAGAAAGGGTTCCAATAATGAATGAATTCCAAGATGTTTTCCTAAGGGATTTTCCTAAATTGCCTTCGATTAGAGAAATTGAGTTTAGTATAGATTTGGTATTAGAAACAAAATTGGTCTCTAAAGCAGCTTATAGGATGGCTTTAGTAGAATTGGTTGAATTGAAAAGGTAGTTACAAGAGATGTAGGATAAGGGGTTTATCAGGCCTAGTATGTCATCTTGGGGTGCACCGGTTCTTTTCGTAAAGAAGAAAGATGGCATCATGCACCTTTGTATTAACTATTGGGATTTGAACGTTGTGATAATAAAAAATAAATATCCCCTCCTTTGTATTGACAACTTATCTAAAGAACTATAAGGAGCCCGAGTCTTCTCAAAAATAGACTTAAGATCAGGATATTATTAGTTGAAGATCAAAGAAGAGGAAATATTGAAAATGACCTTTAGAATACAGTATGGATTGTATGAGTTTTTGGTTATACTGTCTAATGCATTGGCTGCTTTTATGGATCTTATGAATAGTGTATTCAAAGATTTCTTGGACAAGTTTGTAGTGGTATTTATCGTTGATATTTTGGTCTATTCTAGAAGTGAAGAAGAACACGAAGAACATTTAAAGCAGGTGTTGAACAAACTACGAACTAAAAAGCTTTATGTCAAGTTTTCTAAGTGTGAGTTTTGGTTAAGACAAGTTTCCTTTCTAGGGTACGTCATCAATGAAGATGGATTGATAATAGACCTAGAGAAAATTAAAGTGGTACTTGATTGGTCAAGATTGAAGATAGTGATAGAGATCAGGAGTTTTCTAGGGTTAACCAAGTATTACAAAAAGTTTGTTGAAGGATTTTTTAGACTAGTAGCACTAATGATAAGACTAATATAGAAAGGGCATAAAGTTTGAGCGGGATGACAAATGTGAAGATAGCTTCTAAGAGTTAAAAAGAAGACTTTTAATGAATCTAGTGTTAGCATTACCTTGAAGTGGTGAAGCATTTGTAATATATAGTGATGCCTTACATCAAGGGTTAGGCTGTGTGCTTATGCAAGACAGAAGAGTGATATCCTATGCTTTTTGCCAGCTAAAACCATATGAGAAGAGCTACTTAATCCATGATCTAGAGTTAGCAACAGTAGTATTGGCGCATAAGCAATAGAGACATTATTTATATGGTTAGAAGTGCAAGATCTTCATTGACAACAAAAGTTTAATGTACTTCTTCACCTAGAAGGAGCTGAGTATAAGGCAAAGGAGGTGGTTGGAACTCATAAAAGATTTTGACTTTGACATTTAGTATTACCTTGGGAAGGCAAATGTAGTAGCAGATGTGCTGAGTAGGAAGTGACAGGGAAATGTAGCCACCTTGATTACTATACAAAACCCTTGTTAAAGGATATTAGGAGATTAGAATTGGAGATAATAGTACAAGGGGTAGGGGTCCGTCTAGCAACCTTGTACATTTAATTCAGATTGACCGACAGGTTGAAAGCAGCTTAGTTGGAAGTCATAGAGACACATGAAATTAGGGGAAAAGGAGTACAAGGTAAAGCAGTTGAGTTTATTATAGATCCATATGGAGTATACAGATTTAGGAATAGACTTAGTGTGTTAGCAAATCCAAAGCTAAAGAGGGAGTTGCTTAGAGAAACTCATTATTTGGGTTATGCTCTACACTTAAGCAGTACAAAGATGTGTAGGGACTTAAAAAGGAGCATTACAGGTGGAACAACATAAAGGAAGAGATTGTAGTATATGTTTCCAAGTGTCCTATGTAAACCTTACAAATTTAGCTATTTATATATAGAGTTGAACTCGTACACTGTAGATGTTTCTCTCAGTCAACAAGATTGCATACATTTAAAACTGATTTAAATTTTATTTTGGAACCTAAAATAAACATGAAAAACCCCAATTTATGGTTCAAGAACCCTAATCACAAAGGAAAGCCCTAAACCCTATATACGTGTAATTAAAAAAATTTGAATTCAAAGTAATTAAAAAAAAAACCTTAAACACTAAATTTTAAGATATAAAACCTTATAATTTATCCTAATGTTAATAAAACCCTAAATTAATAAAATTATTGCTAAATATATGAAAATGCGTAGAACCGATAACGAGTGATTAGAGAAAATTTTAAATAATAATAATAAATTAAATTAAGCCAACCAAATTTGTAAATTAATAAAATTACAAATTTAACTATATATATATATACATACACACACATGTGGTGCTATATATAAACATGTCTATACTAAATAATTATTTTCCTTAAATACATATTATATTATATTATATATATACATATATATATACATGTCTTGCTAATGCATTGCTAGAAATAATATATTTATGTTGTAACTAAGCTAACTAAGCTAGTTGGCATCTCTTAAGATCTAACTCCTTCTCAACTAATTGTACACTATCTAAATTATTACCCTAAGCCTAGGGCCCCTAGATGATGAGACAAAAAAGAGCTACAATTCTCTTTCTTTTTGATAACTTCTACTGCCCACATAAGAGAAAAGATGACACCCATACTTTACACCATTCCCCAAGTAAATAATTCAAAATCAACACCCTTTTTCTTTACTTCACCGTCGGTTGTGTAGTTGCCCCATTCCTTACATTTTCTTCCATTTCTCACGAACAAAACATCATAATGTTGAACTGACACAAATCTCTCTCTCCATGCTTTCATTTTCTTGTATTTTTCATCCTTTTTGTCATCATTCATCACAACATACACTTCACTACAATTCCATCATCCTTTCTTAACCAAATACCAAACTGTCAAGAAGACTAGGAGTTTAAAGGAGGAAGAACTTGAGGAGCTTCATCAACTTGTCACCTAAGACCTTTCCTAAGATGTAACTTCATGCTTTCTTTTGCTTTCACCATTTCTATGTATATTCCACAACTTAGCCTTGCATCCTAACATTTCCTTATACTTTTTCCTTTTTCTTTTTAAAGCTTTTATGAGTAAATAGATGTATGTAAAGTTAGGATTTATAATGTAAAGATTTGGTACACTAAAGTCTATGTGCGTAATATGGTATATGTGGGTGTATATGTGAAGCATTTGAGATTTCTTTGAGTTTGTAACAAGAAAATGTACAATATATAAACATACATACATAGGCCAAATATGTGGTAGTATCTTAGGATTATTTTCTTTTTGATCTTTTTCTTTTCTTCTTTTCCTTTTCATCTAGAATATTAATTTAAAATGCAGAAATGTAACCCTAAAATTTGGAAAATGTAGTATATATGTCTCCTTTAATGTTTAAACAAGAAAATGTAATATATATATCATATATATATGGGTCGCAAAATGTATACAGAAATTCCCAAAGAATATTTTGATTTTTTTTCTAAAAATAATAAAGTATATATATATATACATCTATATATTTCGGAAAATAAGAATGAATGTATACATATACATGTACATGTACAATGGATGGAAACTTATAGTAACTGTACTAAGCATATTTTTATTTTTCTTCACTCAAAATAATAATAAATAAAGATATATATATATATATATATATATGCATATATGTGTTTTTGCGAATTTCACAAATGTGAAATATATATGTAATTTTCTCTTAAAAATATGTATATATATAATAAAAAACTATATATATATACACACACACACATGAATATAGGTCGAAGCCCATAGTATCTATATATGTAAGATATCTTTCTCTATTTAGTTATTTTTATAAAGAATATTAACATATAATACAATGATATTACATTATAATTTGCAAAATGTAAAACTCAACAAATTTGGGAAAGAAATCACAAGAAGTCCCTAGAAAAAACCCTACGTCTAGCTTTGAAGAATTTGTATATAAATATTGATGTAAATTAATATTTGGAAATTATTTTAGAATGATTATAATAAGATTAATTGAATCAATTAGCAATTTAGGGCCTAAATGTGTCAATATGTGAAAATGGAATAAAATGGACTTGGAAACCCTTCCCAAAGCCCATGTCTAGATCTGTTTTGGAGAGAAAAAGAGGTTCAAAAATTTTATTTAATTTATTTAGGAACAAAAGTTTATAAATAATTTAGGTCTATGTCGAGCCTGATTTTTTTTTCCAATTATTATTATTTTCCTTAACTCAATTAGTATTAAATCATAACCTATTTAATATTAACTTTTGACTAAAAGTTAAGAAAATTTTGGTTTTAAAACATGTTTTGAAAAATACTTGGAATCGCCACCTAACTGGGGTTAGGAAAAAATAGGTTAGGTTAAATTGATTGGGTGAATCGATTTTAAACTAGTCATTGATCTATGAGAAAACCGATTTTAAAAAGTGATTTTGTGAAAACCATAGAGTTTGGATTCGGGGGCTATCTTATTAAATCTTTAATGGGTACCGCTTTTCTCTTTTTGAATTTCAATTTATCTTCATAAAAACTAATTCTATTTTAAGAAAGAAAATAATGAATAAAAAAGCATTTATAAAAGTGAAAATAAAAAGATTTCTCTATTTTAAGTTGCCTTATAGGTGCCTATTTATTGTCTAGTAGGGATCAAACTTTTCGTAATTTATTCAAGAAAACTTAAGTGTTTTGATTTCTTTTAAATTAGGAAAACAATTGTGGTTATGTTTTTTATTGGTTCAGTTTTGTTTAAGAAAAATTCTCAGGGTTCCTAATTTTAATCGTCTATTTTCGAAAAAGAAGCCCTAATTTGTAAAGGGTTTATTCATTTTTATTTTTGGAAAGTAAAATATTCTAGGTTATAAAAAATTTATATATATATTTTATTCCCTTTTTTTTTCCTAATTGTATTTCTTTATTCTTTTCCCAAAAAAATTAAATAAACAAATAAAACAACACTAAGCCTTCCTTTCTTTTTTTATTTTAGATTTTTCTTTTTCCTTCTTTTTTTTTTTTTATGAATTACAATATGTTCATGAAATAAAAACAACAAAGAAAAGAGAGAAAAAAAAAAAATAACACAACAACAATACAATAAGGCCAGACCAAGTGGAGCTTGCGTTGGTTGGATTTGGGGCATGCGAATCAAGTTCAGGTTAGATCCTACATGCACTGCACGTAACTGGAGTGAGGAAGAAAACCATGGTGGCTATGGGTGCTCGAGAGGCGATCCTAAGGGTTAATTTGGACGGGAAATGGTGGATTCATATGTATCTAATTGGAGAACGTGGGGTTAGAAATTGTGCTTTAGCCAATGGCGGTTGTTCAAGTGGTTTTGTTGCTCGGATGGCGGCAACGGTTGTATGTGGTTCGCATATGGGCTACTGCCATTCGAATGAAAGTGGATTCTTAGGTTTTTAGACACCATGAACTTAGTCGTAGTGTTTGATTTCTTTAAAATGCTGCTTATTTTGGTGTTTTGTGAGGTAGTCGTGCAGTGGTGATAAACATTTTAGTGGTAGAGCTTTGGTAGAGCCACAACATCGCTTGTGGGTGGCTGGGTTTGAGCATGTAGGCTGTATGGAAGCTTTTGGGTGTGTTGTTTTCCTCCGATGATGGTTGAGAAACTTTGGCTTTTAAAGAGAGAAAGATACTATGAGCTAGAGAGAGAGAGAGTTTGAGATTGGGTAATGGATTTGAGTGGTTTTGAGTGATCACTAATGATCATTGAGGATTCTTAGACCCCATTCTATACTAATCAATTCCTATTTAAGTTTGGAAAGTCTAGAAATCGCATTAATTCAAAGATTCAAGTTTATGAATCTGGACCGGTAAAATGAATTTTTTCCTAATTTTCAATTCGATTTTATCCACGTAGGAAGATGAATGTGGACGTGATTTTAGATGAAATCAAAACTAAGCTACGCGTAGTACATGATTCCACTAATTAATTGTATGGAAACTACATGAAAAATGGCCCCCAAACTCATGCTATGGAATTGTTTTCATGAAAAGAAAATTTGGGAAGGAGCTGAGAATTAGGCAAGAAATGTAGGAGATGACCCCCTAGGTCATGTGCATTACACGTACCACACTCCTAGGCTACTTTGAAAATTGTAGGCGCAATTCACGCCTTACAATTTCATCCACATAGATTTGCCTTTTAGGCTCTTGAGCCTAGCACAATTTCATCCTCTCTCTCTCCTTTTTTTTTAGTTTTCTCTTTTCTTTTTATTTTTCAAATAAAAATTAAATAAAATAAAAAAAAATCTTGCAACCGATTCCATTTCAATCCTAGAATTTCCCTTTATTTGATTGACTCTTTGAAAATGTGATCAAGTACACATATGATAACTTAATTTGATAGTTTTACGAGCTTCGATTATTTCAAAATTTATTTTCTCATAAATCAATTAATTTAAGTCCAATCGAAGCACTGTTTGAACATTTCATTGACTTAATTTCATTTTTAAATTTTTTAAAAAACTTAATACCTTCAAATATAGCTTGGAATCATTAAATCGCATGTGTGCACTTAAATTCATTTTAACCTGAAAATGGAATGACCCGATTCATGTGACTCTATAACCTTAAAAATGAACCCCTTTTTTTTTTTTCTGAATTTTCTAATTTTTTTGTAGTTTTTCTACATCTTTATTTTTACTTATTTTTTTTTTAATTTTCTAAATTTTTTGTAGTTTTTCTAAATCTCTATTTTTACTTTTTATTTTATTTTATTTTATCTAGACCCTTTTTCCTTATCTTAAATCAAAATTCTAAAACTATAAGGGGGTAAAAATGGGATGTATATAATGCTCCTCTTTGTGGTGAAATTTGAGTAAAACATTACCATAAAGACTAAAGGGACACCATTTTTTCCCTGAGGATGAATTTGTTTTAAGAAGTGCTATAACTAGCTAGCTAGCTATCCTAGGCTTGATCTACTAGGGATTTGGTGAATAGTGAAAAATGAAAGAAAGAGAAGGTGCTCTGAGAGTTGGCCAAAAAATAAAGTGGATATAGTGGCCTATGAACTAACTATAACCTTAGAAAGTTTTGAAAGAAGGGAAGCATTTTCAAAGTTGACAAGATCGATTGAAGGCTAGCACCCTAAGGTCTGGCAAGGGAAATCGGTTTGAAACCTGGTTATGCCATTTTGAGCTGACTAACCAAGGCAGGAGTATCTTTAGGGGACTAGTAACCTTATTTGAGAAAACTTGGAAGTGCTCCTCTGAGTTGACTAATCTAGGTGGGAGCGTTTTTAAGGAGCTAACAACCTTAAATGAGAATTGATTTGGAAAACCTAGAAGTGTTACTCAGCGCTGACTAACTTAGGTGGGAGTATCTCTATGGGACTAGTAATCCTAAATTAGAATCGACTTGGAAAACTTGGAAGTACTCTTTTAAGTTGACTAACTTAGGCGAGAGCATCTTTAGGGGACTAGCAACCTTAAATGAGAATCGATTTGGAAAACTTGGACGTTTTTCTTTAAGCTGACTAACCTAGGCGGGAGCGTTTCTAAGGGATTAGTAATCTTAAATCGGAATCAATTTAAAAACTAGGTCATGCTCTTTTGAGCTTGCTAACCTAGATAAGAGTGTCTCTTTGGGACTAGTAACCTTAAATTAGAATCGATTTGAGAAAACCTAGTCGTACACTTTTGAGCTCACTAACCTAAGCGAGAGCGTCTCTAGAGGACTTGCATATAATATCCTATAAATCAGTAATCAAGATATGGACATCTAAGTATTAGGACAAAGCCCCGTCTTTGTACGATTAGGATCAATAGTTGATTTAGGGCATTTGGGAAAGTAAACTAATTAGGTTAAAAACTTACGAGAAACATAATAACCTTAAGCGAAGAATCTCCGTACGTTTGTAAATCCATAATATAATAAAAATATCAATAATATAATCAATATAGTGAGAATTTACTTTATATGAGACCCTAAAGTCAAAATAGGATAATTGTACCTAAATTTAGGACTTTTAGGAAAAGTTATCCGATTGAATCTAAACTTTACGATTAAGATCGAAAAGTTAGTTGAAGTGACTCAGTGAAATTAGATTTTGAAAAAAATTACCAAAAATCCTAATTTTGCTCTTAGAAGTATGATTACTTAATATAGTATAAAGTTGCTTGGAAACTTTAAAATCAAGTTCGGACTACAATGAAAACTTAAAGATAAGTTAATTAAGCTATAAAATGAGATAATATGGTATAAGTTAATATATTAGTATAAACGTATTTATAGGAGTATACCCGATAAAAATAATAATTATACTCGTAAATTAACCAAAAAGTTCAAAAATATATAATACGTAATGCCACATGAGTCCGACCTGCTAGCTTTCAATTAGTTTATATTTTTTTATAGGAAAATATATTTCTTAGTTAAGTTAATAGGAGTAAAATAGTCTATATTAATGTTACTAGTAAGTGACCGCAAGAATATGGATCTTGATAATAAAATAATGGGTATGATAATATTATTAATGATACGAGATAATATATAAAAGTAATTGAATTAGTATAAACCTAATTGGCCGGATATCTCTTCTTCGTTAGATTGATTGGAAGTATTCATAGGTGTTGGAATGTCTGAATTATACCTAAACAAGGATATATAATTATATAAATTAATTGAAAAATTTAATACTTGAGAGATACTCTAGAAATTATGATATATGATAACGTTTGTGGAATTAAGTTGAATTCTCATAACTAGGAGAAAATTTAAACAAAGTAACCGTATAGCTTTAATATTTTACTTTAAGCTTATTTATTTGAAACTTTCTTAGAAATATTAAGTTTATTAGATTTAATTACTATGAGGTAGAGTTTTGTAATTTTAGATATATCTTATGGTAAATCTTTTAGAATCAATTATGTGATCATAATAACTAATATCGGTGAGTAAAATGTCATATAAGATGTATATAAATAAGTCTCAAATAATTAATATAACTTAACTATATATTATATGTTACTAATATTTTTACTAATAATTACGTTAAAAACTCATCCAAATAATGATACGTGGGAAAGGAAAATTTCGACTATGAATTATTTTTTAGTAATAATGTTGATGATGAAAAGAAGGAATATTCTAGGAATTAGGATAGGTATTGAATAAAATATAATAAATTTATTAAAATATCTAAAAAAAAATATTAACAACCTTAGAATCAGGCGATTAAAATGCTACCTTTATAAATATAGCCTTTTAGCCATTTCACGAGGCATGAGGGGGATGGGGTGAAAGAAAAAGAGGAGAGGGGAAGAGAGAAAAGGAGGAAAGGGGAAGAGAGAGAGAGAGAGGAAAAAAAAGAAAAAAAAAAAAGAGAAGAAGAAGAAGAAGAAGAAAGGACTAAAAGATTTACTTTTTGGTGTTCAATACTTTCAGGTAACCTCGTTTTTATAAATTATAAGTGTTTTTTTATATTTAATAGTTTTAGTAAAGAAACATTATTATCTTATTATTTTCCTAAATGGAGTATTTCATTCGTATCGTTTCATTCTTTTGTAATTATAAACTTAGAATATTGATAGTTGTAAGATTTGTATATCATTAACACTGATTTTTAAAATAAGTAGATCTTTAGTAATAATTATTTATTAGAACTATTAAAATTGAACTTTATAATCTTACTAATTTATTATCATTACTTCCGTAAATTTGAGTATATAAGATCTATTATATTTTGTTGCAAAATTGTGTAAAAATATATTTTTCATTACATAATACGATATCAATAGGATATTGGTTGCTATACAGCTTTATCTATATACTAAAATTAGAAATACCTCTTTAGAGATAATCTTTTACATGGAACATGTGATACGTATAGTGGATTTCACACAAACTCTATAATACTAACCTTACTAAAACTGAATTACTTTAGGAAATAAAATAGATTTTTTTCTATAATATTACGAAAAATATTGTCCTATGATGATCTTTCTATAATTAAAATGTAATATAAACAATAGTAAATATATTGGGATATAATGGAAAAGATATAATATAAGTAGTAGTAAATTGTATATACTAGATATTACTAAGTAAATTGCTATAACCAATATGAAAAAAAAAAAAATACTTAAAATATATATGGGTATATATATATAATGTGTATGCATATAAATACATAGATACGAAACTTTACTGAATAATTGTATAAACAATATCTCAACTAAATATTAGATAAAACGTTAATGTTTTTGTAAATCTTAAGGAAACTAAATATGAGCTTTGGTATATATAGGATTTCCAGGTGAGTAAAGCTTTGATGTTCCTAATTTGTCAGAGTGAGCTTCAATACAAATAAGTGGGATCAATGCTTTACAGTATTTTAGGTTATTATTTAAGAATATTTGAAGACTTTGGTATATATTAGCTTGTGACTGTAGTTAGCTATTTGTGCATATACAACACTTGTGGTTGAGTATCGATTTGCTATAGTAGGAGTTAAGCTCATGTTAGGGTTGTTCCATGAATATTATGCTTGAATTGTTTGAGCTTGGTCGATTGCCCTAAAAATGAACTAACTCAAACTTGGCTTAGCATTTAACTTGATATCCATCGCAACCCACTAGGGGTAATGGTTAGGATTCTTGGGCTAAACATGAAGTCTCTTCGATGAGGATAGCCAAAATGGTTTTTTCCATACCCTTAGCCGAATTAAGTAATAGGAGAGAAGGTCGTGGCAAGGTTGTGGGTAGTGGTTCAAAGGTGGTCACGAGATGAGGGTGTTCTCCATTGTACAAGCTCCGGTTTGGTCTCAATTCGTGAGTGCATGACATTAATCTCCTTAACCCAGATTAAAGTAGGCGAAATTTCTTTGATCTCACAACGGACCAGATAACATCATGTAATGGCATTTGCTTGTACATGCATTGCATCTAACCAATTTGGTTGAAAACCCTACTTGTGATGTATTGAATGCATACTTCTGTCTCCACCTCACTTATTGAGCAAATTGTCGCTCATTTCTTTATAGTTTGTTTTGTAGGTTCTAAATGGATTACAAATGCCTACCTGAAACTAAAACACTAGTAAATTGGGACAGGGAGTGAGATATAATAAGAAATTGCTGGTTATTACCCTTAGTAATAACTTTCTTATCTTTTAAGGAAAACTACATAGGACTCCTCAAGGGGCTTGGTAGTTTTCAATATTCTGGTTTGTATATAAAATGATAGGTATTTGTGGGATTTATTATCACTCTTTTATAAGGTCAAATTACAAATTTGTTTCTTACAAATTATTTCAAAGGATGACTTTACAAGTTTATATCAAATAGGAATTGAATTTGACACTTCAAAGGAGTAGAGTCAAGTACATCTAGTGCATACTAGGTCTAAGTTAGCAACTGTAAGGTTGGTTTCTATCTTACGATGGCTCATAGGGTAAGATTGTTACGACTCTACTTTTTCGGGGTATGACATAGCAACCTTAAATGAGAATTGATTTGAGAAAACCTTAAGAGAAATTGGTAAAGAGAAGCACTATACGGACTCATTAAAACACTAAAGAGAGATTGTTAATGAAAGAAAGCACCCTATGGGCTCACTAAGAACCTAAAAGAAATTGATGAAGGGAAGCGCCCTATGGGCTCACTAAATCCTTAAGAGAAATTAATGAACGAAAGCGCTGTATGAGCTCGCTAAGACTCTAAAGAGAGATTAATGAAGGGAAACACCTTATGAGCTCACTAAGACCCAAAAGAGAGATTAATGAAGGGAAGCGCCTTATGTGCTTGCTAAGATCCTTAAGACCCTAAAGAGAGATTGACAAAGGGAAGTGCCCTATAGGCTAACCAAGACCTTAAGAGAAGTTGATGAAGAGAAGTGCCTTATGAACTTGCTTAAAATACTAAGAGAAATTGATGAAGGGAAGCACCCTATGGATTAAGACCTTAAAGAGAGTTGATGAAGGGAAGCACCTTATAGGCTTGCTAAGACCTTAAAGAGAGATTAATGAAGGGAAGCGCCTTACAGACTCGCTAAGACCCTAAGAGAAATTGGTAAAGCGATAGTGCTCTATGAGTTGACTAGAACCCTAAAGCAGACTATGAGTTGGGACAGTACTTTAAGAGCACGCTAGAACCCTAAAGACTGGTTGAAAAATAAGATAGCGGTCTATGAGCTAGTTAGAATATGAGTTGGGACAACGCTTTGTAAGCTGGCTAGAACCTTGAGTCGGGACAGTGCTTTATAAGTTGGCTAAGACCTTAAAGTAGAGTTGATGAATGATTGAAGAAGTAAAGTGAGGAATGTAACTTGTTTGAAAAACTTCCTAACTTAAAAAAAATATTTACAAACAAAGAATTTGGTGAAAACCATTTATGACAAAAAAGGTATTAGGGATTAGGTCCCTTAATCTAAAAAAGAGTTAATGGACATAAAAAACTTCAACAGTGAGAATGACCTAGACTATTATGGTCGACTTAAAAGGTAATACCATATTAGAAAGAAGTAAGTGACATGAATTGAAAGCTTGGCCACTTAGACCGACATGGAGTTGAAAATGGATAAAAAAATTTGTAATAAGCCTTTACTTTCTTGCTCTCTTTTTGTCGTTTTCTTTTTGTCTTTTTTCTTTTTTTTTTTTTTCTGAAAGTTTGCTAGCGGGTATAAATTCTTATTAAAGAAGCAAATGTTATAACCATCCCCTTCCTTGGTAACCATGTGGGGATCTTGTATTCTTCTTAGTCCTTGAAAATGTCTCTTAACCCTGAGGTTGGGCTTCCTTATGGGGCCTTATGGTTTTAAACATTCCTTTTGTAAGGAAAAGGTATAATACCCTTTATATACCTGGAGGGAGGAACTTTAATTATTGAGACGCTTTTTGGTGAGCGGCTCGGAATATGTCGAAACTCTGAAGTTAAGTGTGCTCATACTGGAGTAATCTTAAGATGGGCGACCTCTTTAGAAGCAGTTGCACCAGAGGACAAAATCGTACGGCATTTTACGCTAAAGTGGACAATACCTCGGTAGAAGGAGTTCTGGCTGGGTCGTTACAAAAGGTAACTCATGATTAGTCTAGTCGAAGAAGACGTCCTCATGCATTCTTGGTCTAGACAATTATTCCAAAAATTATAGTCCAATTTGTAAGTGATATGCTTTGATCAATCTATTAGGTCTTTTTTGGTTCATCATTATGAATTTAGGCTTTTGGTCAGATAGTTTCAAGAGGGATTAATTATAAGGCCTATTTGAAAGATTTACTTATTTAACTCGAGTGTACAAGTTAAGAACCCATAGAAAAACTAGAAGTGTGCTTGCCTTAATTTTGAAAATTTTTTTATTAAAGATAAATTATCTTTTAAGACCAGAAGAGCTTTTATTGATTGTAGGAGGTATTGTAGGTGGGAAGGTCTTGTGTAATTCAGGATGGGTAAGAAAGTTTTCGGTTTGTGATTATGAAGTGTGACTTAGAGTGGATATAGAAGTTTCATGTTTTTAGGCTTGGAATGTGATTTGGGACCTTACGTTTTTGGGGCTATTTAGGCTTTGATTCCTAATTTTTTGATTTAGTTTTGCTTTCCCTGCTAGGATGTGATATATCTTTTGCAGTTTTTGTCTTATACTTGGGTCTAATTTTTTGGCCTCTTTTCTTTCTTCTTCTTCATCTTCTCCCTTTTAATTTTTTTTTTGTTATTCTTTCATTGTTCTTTTTTTTTTTTTACTTAAGCTCAGAAGTAACTGTCTCCCTAAAGTATTTAAACTGTGTGTATAGGGCTCTTATAAGCTTTTCTTCATTTCAGAGAAAACAAATTATCAGAAATAAAAATTATCCTTGAATTGATTCCACTAAAGCAAGTATAAACCATTTTTAATCCTTTTCTCCTAATCAATAACCCTAACCTTCGAATTGCCCTAGTATGGGTGGTTCTTGATAGGATTTAAACTTAAAAATACACTAAGTTAGTCCAACGAGGTTAATAAAAGATAATTGTACTTTGGGATTTGAAAATGAATGCCTAACTTTATTTTAATCTATATATCAAATTCAAAATTGACCTCCTTTAAGGAACGAGTCCAGAGTATTCTCACTACAATGTCACTCGATTCTCAAAGTATTTAAGGATAGTGTGAAGGATATAGTTTCCCTCTTTTCATCCTAAACTTTTTAAAAGTGAGCTACCAATTTCTTAGGAAGGAATCTATATTTAATTACCCCTGAGGTGGAGATTGACTTTGCCCCCTAATTTCTCAAAATATGCCTTAGTTTTGACACTTTTCATTTGATTTGAGTTTAAAATTGAGGTTGCGTTTGAGTTCATTTTTTTTTTTACTTAGTTCATGGTTGGGTATAGTTTTCTTAATGGACCAACAGTTTTGGCTTGGTTTGGTTACTTTGATAGGCTAAGGATTGTGTTTGGTTCAACTTCCTTGATGAGCCATAGTTTGTGTTTCGGTCAGGTACCTTGATGGGCTGAGGGTTAGTGTTTAGATTGGCTGCTTGAATGGGTTGAAGGGCTTGTGTTTGGGTTGGCTTCCTTAACAAGCCAAGTGACTTTGATTGGGTTGGCTACATTTAGGCTAGTTGCTTGAGTAGACCAAAGGTTAACTTTTAGGTTGGTTGTCCATGGGGCTTGTATTTGCTTTGTAACAGTTAGCAAATTTCTTTTTTTTTTTACTTTCTTTTTTCTTTTTTATCATTTTTTATTTTTTTACAAGAGAGAAAGACAGGGCTTTATTTTTTAGAAATTGGGAAATCTAATTATAAAAATGGTGATTTTTCGGGTTCTGTTTATAAGTTTATAGAATTTATTTACATTTCCGTGAGGGAGAGAGAACAATGGTTACATGAGTTCTATTGAAGCACTATTTACAAAAAAAAAAAAAAAGGAATACTAAAGAATGAAGAATGATAAATTGAAGGGAATGTTTATCATTTTGAAAAAAAATGGAGCCTAACATTTTATTCTTGATTTAAACTTAACATTTATTCTAGCCCCCTTAACTATAATCTAAAGAACTCTAAACTAAGTCTTATAGACGGGCTTTAAGATCTTCTAGCATTTCATAGGTTTCTCCAATGACTTGTCTAAGAAGGGATTTTAAGGCCAGGTTGTGAGCATTAGAACATCTAAGCTTCTCCTTCAAATAGGCAATCTCAACTTCTAGCAGCTGTTCACAAATCCTAGGGAAGTCCTGTAGCCTATTAGTTCTCTAATTGTTCACTTGGTCACCTACCATTATCTTTAGGCTTAGACATTTTATGGACAAGAATCAGTTTTCAATGAAACAAAAGAATGGATGTGGAAGAATGCAGATGCTAGAGCCGCTTGGGTTAATACATTATTCCTTAAGTTGTAATCTTACTGTTTGATTCAGTGTTTATAAAAGAATAGGTTTAAAATTGATCACATTTTTTTTAAAACACTCAAACATTGGTGGGGTTGCAATTTCTAGAAGTAGTTTATTAACTCATGATTTAAGTGTATGCAATTTGGGTGGGTTCTAAAGGTTCTTAAACTCTGTGATCTTATACGTTTTCGAAAAAACGGTTCCTTATTCACATTGAAGTTTAAATGGGGTAGCCTAATTAGCCCCGAGAAGTGATTACCCCACAATACCTGAAGTATGTTGCATGTAAAATAAATACATCAATTAAAATAAAGTATATACATGAAATGAATTATTACAATAAATAAATAAATAAATAACATGGGTATTTTGGACAGCAAATTTAATTTCGGAAAGTTTTAAGTGGTTAGTCCTCTTGATGTCCCCAGTGGAGTTGCCAAGTTGTCAAGCCTAATTTTTTTCTAGTTTTTATTTTTTTCCTTAACTCAATTAGTATTATACCCTAACTCATGTAATACCAATCATCAACTAAAAGTTAAGAAAAACTTGATTTTAGAACATATTCTAAAAAATACTTGGAGTCGCCACTCGATCGGGGTTAAGAAAAAATAGGTTAGGTTAAATCGATTGGGTGGATCGATTTTTACCTTGCCATTGGTTTACTAGAAAATTGATTTTAAAAAGTGGTTTTTTAAAAACTAGAAATTCTAAATTCGGGAGCAATCCTAATAAACCCTTAATGGGTACCACTTTTAACTTTTGAATTTCAATTTATCTTTTAAAATACTTATTTAGCAATTATACATTCATAAAAAACTAATTCTATTTGCATAAAAAAAAAACCAATAAAAAATCATTTACAAAAGGGAAAATAAAAATATTTTCCTATTTTAACTTACCTATGTATCTTCTAGTAGGGATTAGACTTTTTGTAGTTCGTTCAAGAAAACTTAAGTGTGTTGATTTCTTTTAAATTTGGAAAATAGAAATGTTTATGTTTTTTATTGGTTTAGTTTTATTTAAGAAAAATTCTAAATGGTCATAATTTTAATTGTCTTATTTTGGAAAAGATTCTAGAAAAAGCCCTATTTTGTAAAGGGTTAATTCATTTTTATTTTTGCAAAGTAAAATTCTTTAGGTGATGAAAACTTTTTATATGCATATTTATTCCCTTTTTTTATTCCTAATTTTATTTATTTGTTTATTTTTTAACAATAAATAAATAAATAAACAAATAAAACAACACTAGGCCTTCCTTTCTTTCTTTTTTTTGGGATTTTTCTTTTTCCTTCTTCTGTTCTTTTTAATGAATTACATTATGTTGATGAAATAAAAACAACAAAAGAAAAGAGAGAAAAAAAAAAAACTAAAATAATAGAACAACACAACAACATTTCAATAGGGCCGGACTAGGTAGAGCATTTACGAGTTGGATTTGGGGCGTACAGATCAGGTTCGAGTTAGATCCCATGTGCATTGCACGTAACTAGAGTGAGGAAGAAGACAATGGTGGCTATAGGTGCTCGAGAGGCGATCTTAGGAGGTAATTTGGATTGGAAATGGTGGATTCTTATGCATCAAATTGGAGAATATAGGGTTAGAAATTGTGCTTTAGCCAATGGTCGATGTTTTGGTGGTGTTATGGTTCGGATAGTGATGGCGGTCACGTGGGGTTCACCATTCAAATGAAAGTGGCTTCTTAGGTTTTTGGACACCAGGAACTCAGCCGTGTTGTTTGATTTCTCTAAAATGTCGCTTATGTTAGTGTTTTGTGAGGAAGTCGAGTGGTGGTGATAAGGGTTTTGGAGGTAGAGCTTCGGTGGAGCCATGGCATCATTCGTGGGTGGTTGGGTTTGAGCATGCAGGCCGTAGGGAAGCTTTTGGATGTGTTACTTTCCTCTAACGATGGCTAAGAAGCTTCGGCTTTTAAAGAGAGAAAGATATCGCAATCTAAAGAGAGAGTTTAAGATTGGGTAAAGCATTTGAGTGACCACCGATGATTCTCAAGGAATCCTAGACCCCTATTTATACTAATCAATTCCTATTTAAGTTCGGAAAGCTTAGGAATTGCATTAATTCAAAGATTCAAGTTACTAAATCTTGACTAGCAAAATGAATTTTTTCCTAATTTTCAATTCGAATTTGTCCACATGGGAAGATGAATGTGGACGCGGTTTTGGATGAAATCAAAACTAGGCCATGCCTAGTACATGATTCCACCAATTAATCGTGTGGAAACCATACGAAAATGGCCCCCAAACACATGTTACGGAACTGTTTTCATGAGAAGAAAATCTAGGAAGGAGCTAGGAATTGGGCGAGAAATGCAGGAGATGACCCCCTAGGTCATGTGCATCACATGTGCCACGTACTGGTTTGAAAGTTGTTGGTGAAATTTGTGCCTTACACTTTCATGTGCATGGATTTGCTTTGCTAGGCTCTTGAGCCTAGCACAATTTCACCCTTTCTCTCTCTCTCTGTCTCTCTCTCTAGTTTTCTCTCTCTTTTTTTATTTTTCAAATAAAAATGAAATTAAAAAAAAATCTTGAAACCAATTTTGTTTCTATCCTAGAATTTCCATTTATTTGATGAACTCTTTGAAAATGTGATCAAGTACACATATGTTAACTTAATTTGACGGTTTTACGAGCTTCAGTTATTTCAAAATTTCTTTTCTCATAAATTAATTAATTTAAGTCTAATTGAAGTACTATTTGAAGCTTCCATTAACTTAAATTTTATTTTTAAATTCTTCAAAAAACTTAACATCCTCAAATATAGCTCAGAACTGTTAAATTGCATGTGTACACTTAAATTCTTTTTGACCCAAAAATGGAATAACCCCATCTATGTGACTCTAAAACCTTAAAAATGATGCCCCTTTTTTTCTATTTTTCTGAATTTTCTAATTTTTTTTGTAGTTTTTCTAAATCTTTATTTTTACTTTCTCTAATTAATTTTTTTTTAATTAAAACCCTTTTTCCTTATATTAAATAACAATTCTAAAACTACAAAGGAGGTAAAAATGGGGTGTTTACAGTCTATAAGATGTAGAATTAGAATACTAAAAGAAAAGCCTATTTAATGCTGATGCGCAAAATTTTAGCCCAAAAGGCAAAGAAACCAGGGAATATAAAATTTAATAAAATCGTTTAAGCCTAATAAAAATTTTTAGACGACTAATTAATCACTTAGATAAACTCGATTAGAGTTTGGTGCAAATTTTGATATAAGGGCCCAATAAGAAACCCTAAAATTTATGGCTAAGCCCAATAGGAATAAAAGACATAAAAGATAGGCCTACATAATATTTGGGCCCAATAACAAATTTATAAGAGGCTCGATTTAGAGAATCTTCAAGAAAAGCCCATAAGAAATAAATAAAAAAGATTAATGGGCTCGAATGTGTACAATTTGTAATTGTCCAGGCCCATATTAGAAAGTATAAGTCCCAACTTCCAAAATGGATTTCGCTATGTGAAAGTATATCTAAAAACAATAAAGATTGACTATAAGATCGTAAAAATAGGAGTTGAAATGGAAAAGTTATACGAGATTAAAGATTTAATCAAAATTAGGAAATATAAATAGGATAGTTAATTGATTAGATAGTTTAGCACTATAGTTAAGTACTCATTAGGTTCTTCTTATTATTTTCTTCATCGAGTGACATAGATCGAGGGCGTAAGATGCCCATAGAGTATTATGATCCTTAGTGGTTTTGGTCAAGTGAGTATTTCAATGACTTATTACTCGATTGTGCTTATAGATTAGTCACGCTTAATTGTATAATTGCTATTCATTGGTTGCATGGGGAATTTGGAATCATGCATGTGATTGATTATTGCTTGCCTTGATTGCCAAAACATCATAAGATACATGAACCGAATTGAGTGATAAACTGGACCTAACTATATTTGACTCATTAAATTTAATGGTCATGCATACTATGCATCAGTAGAGACTTACTGGCCGTTGCACTACATATGTGTGATGGAGGGGTCTTATGAGGGTCGTGATTATTATTATTTGAGTTTTTGCATGGTGTACATGTATAACATGGCCTCGCCTTAACCTACGGGCTTACTAGGCGCTAGAGATGCCAACCACATAGCAATGTGCCGTGTCCTAGGGTCTATTGCTTAGGGGTGAGTAGACGGCATGTGTTACTCACATCCACACTTATGGCATATCTTAAATCACAGAAAAAAAAGAAGAAAAAGAGAAAGAGAATAATTTTGATTGCCATGGGAGGCTATTTGGTGGATTAAAAGCTAGAGTGACTGGAAATTGGATTTGACGGATCATCATATCTAACCTTGGCTATGGAGGGTGAAAATACGAGCTATATACGATATCCAGATGGCTGTATATATATGTTTGCTGCATTATATATGATTTATTTACATTCATATGGATGTTAATTTAACTTGCTTTCTTTTGCTTGAAGGTATAACAAGGGGAATGTCTCACTAAGCTAGATGTAGCTTACCCCCTTATAGTTTGTTTTGCAAGTTAACTAAGAGTTGAGACTTGGGCTAGGATTTAACTGTAGAGCATTCTAGCTAATAGAATAATATATGAGTAGGATTATAAAGATCATGTATACAGTTAGATGGCACTTTTATAATAGATAACCGATATAAATATTTGTAATTTACTTACCTAATCTCATTGTTTGGTAGGGGATATCGATTCTCTACGATTTTGATGAATTGTGGAATATTGAATACCTATAGTTATTTTTATTTTACGATAAGTTAATAAATTAAAAATTGGAAGCCTTAGTGATTAATTAATTAGAGTCTTGCACTTACTGACTTGTAAGGCAATTTTCATATCACGGGTGCATACATGATATGAAGATTTTGGGTGATTCTACGAGGCCTCCTTTAGAGTCGTTACATCCCACTTGTCAGTTAGTCAAAGTTAAGCACCAGAAGCCAAGCAAGGAACTTAGATTGATGCGAGTTCTAGAATGGAAGTGAGCTCATGTGAATATGGACTTTGTCACATAGCTTCTTAAGACCAAAGAGAAGTACAATGTAGTATGGGTCATGGTGGATAGATTGACAAAGATGACTCATTTCAAACCAATTATGTGAAGTACAAGTTAGAAAGGTTGGTAAAGTTATACATTTAGAACATAGTGAGGTTTTGTAGAATTTTAATGACCATCACCTTTGACAAAGATATTGGGTTTGTGAGTAGATTCTAGAAGAGTTTACAAAATGCCCTGGGAACAAAACTTTAGTTTAGTACAACATTCCACCTGTAGATAGATGGGTAATCTAAAAGGACAATTCATATTTTAGAAGATAAGTTGAGAGCCTACGCCTTAGACTTTAGGGGCAATTGGGATGGGTACCTGCACTTAGTAGAGTTTGCCTATAATAATGGTTATTGGGCAACAATCTATATGGTACCTTATGAGGCTTTGTATAAAAGGAAGTATAGGTCGTCGTTGCATTGGGATGAAATAGGTGAAAGGTAAGTAATGGGACCGGAACTTATAAAAGAGGTAGAGAATAAAGTTAGAATTATTAGGTAAAGGATGTTAGCAGCTTTAAGTAGCCAAAAGAGTTATGTAGATAAAAGGTGAAAACCCTTAGAGTTCTATGTTGGCAATCAAGTGTTATTGAAAATCTCTTTTATGGAGGTAGTGGTTTGGTTTGGCCTAAGGGGAAAGTTGAGTCTTAGATACATTGGTCCTTATGTAGCTCAAGCACAAATTGGTGACATAGCCTATTGGATGGAGTTATCACCTCAACTAATAGGAGTACATAATGTATTTTATGTTTCTATGTTGGAAAAATTCAAACTTGACAAAGAGCCAGAAGATGAGATAAAGATACTTGAATGCAGCTTAACATGATGGTTACAAAAAGGCCAACTACGATAGTAGATAGGAAGGTGCAGAAGTTAAGGAGAAGGGAGATAAAGTGTGTCAATATATAGTTGAATAACCAACTCGGATGAGAAGCTACTTAGGAGTTGGAGGAGGACATAAGAAACAAGTACTAAGAGCTTTTCAATGAGTTAGGTAAACTTTTAAGGATAAAAGTTTTTTGATGGAGAGATTATGTGACACCCTAGAAAATCAAATAAATAAAAGGATTGTAGACAAGAAAATAATAAAATATTGGATGGGGTAAGGAAAAGTAATATTCTAATTTTAAGAGCGATAAGGTGGTATTTTCCTTACTTGAGTATAAAAGCCTTTGCGAAACCCTAAGGCTCATTTTCTCATTCTCTTGTTTTGCAGAATCCTCTCTGAGAGAACTATAGGAACAATACTAAGGTAAACTGTTGTGAAGTGATTCCTCTTGTTTTGGTTTCAGTTCTTGCGATTTCTTAATGTTAGGAGTTGTTTTAGAATTGTAGAAGCATACGGTTCAAGAAGATTGCAAAGCAAAAAGTTAGGGCAAGGTTTTAAACCTAACTTGGTGAGTGGTAACTTAATCCTTGGTAGTATATTGATTGTCTTTGATATTGTTGTCATTGTTGGATTTGTTGTTTTATGTATATGCATTTAATTTAGGCATTATAATCAAGTTTTGTGCAATACGAGTTGTGCTTTGCTTTTGACATTTTTGATTAAGGTATGTACCTTGTTGTTTATTTTCATTCATTTGTTGATTTAGGGTTGGAATACACTTTAGTGTTCCTTATTGTTAGTTGAAGGATCATAATGAACATACAGAAAGGTAAGTAGCATCATGTCCGTAAAATGAAGGAATTCTCCTTAGGAAGAAATTAGAGTGTTAGATTTATTGGAATTGTTGTTGGATGATTTGGAGAAGTTTGAAGTCGAAAAGGAGATGGGAATTGTTGAACAAGATGAGTATAGGTAGGGACTAAGGTTATCATGATCCAATAATATCATTTTGTCATGGTAAATTGCTGTGTATTACATAAAGATCTACAATCAACCCTCTTGTTGATCATTGGCCTTCTATACGACCCATAAGGCTCCTCCACTCCATGTCACCATTAGGCCCATAGATAAGCAATATCAAGCGAAATGACTATAATTAACATTTAATTATAAAATACTAAAGTTAAGGTGTGGAATTGTTGAATTCTACAACAAAAGAATATTACAATGTACTCAAAACTATAAGAGAATCTAAATTGAGAAAATCTAACTAAGTAAATAAATTTACAATTCATTATTTACACAAAAAGTTCTCTCTTCTCATCTTGGACCCATACCTCATCTCAGTGTGAGACTTACTTTGGGCATTCTGTAGCTTAGATGAACAAAAAGATGGCCTTGCATCAAAAGCAATCTTTCGGGGTGTAAGCTTACGCTTAGTGAGTGAATCTCTTCGTGATACCATGCAAACAATATCTTTTATATGCATATCATATGAATGCATGCACAAATAGAATGCCAAACAATACATGCAGCAGCCTAAGAGGTTCGTGCAACTTAGAAATATGCCCTCTGTAGTCAGGGTTAGAGATAATTAACCAACACAAACCATTAATTGAGTCCTAGTATCTAAGTTTTTATACCAATTGCACCATTGTGCTCAAATCAGCTTAAACAATTATATAATATATACAACCTTACTACTCATACAGAGAATATACTTTTTTTTTTTTTTAGAAACTCAAATTTTTAAGCCAAAATCCCTAAGTCTAGCGGTGTGTTGGCCTCCAAAATCCACATCACACACCCTAAGTGAAAGCTACAAGACACAGCCCTTTGCTAACAGTTGGCATCCCCTAGCACCTAGTAAGTTCGAAAGCTCAGGACAGAGACATAATAATATAAATGGCCCATTGGCCTAATCCCAGCAGGAGACCTTGCTCTTGTGAGCCCCTTCCCATCTTCCGCATGAGGTGGTAGTTGGTATAGTTATAATTCAAATATGAGAAATGCACGAGTTATTGAATTTCTTAATTGGATACTTATTTTATTCAACTTTTATGGTGATTAGACAATTTCATTCCATACAACTATGGATAGATATCATCACAAAAAATTCCCATTATTATCTAATTAGCAAGTCATAGCATTCAATAATAATATCATATACATGCATTTCCCATATCCCACAAGTATTCATGTTTATTATATGAATTTAAGTGCATCTACATTACAAGCAAAACCAAGCATGAAGTCATTGAGAATCACTCACTTGGCCATAACTTAGTCATAGTAGTCCGAGGGTAAGTTTTCTCCAATGATAGGGTCTCCTAGA
This sequence comes from Lumnitzera littorea, assembly GCA_024138015.1. NCBI lineage: Eukaryota > Viridiplantae > Streptophyta > Magnoliopsida > Myrtales > Combretaceae > Lumnitzera > Lumnitzera littorea. Next base: position 84,996,353 of record JAMXBB010000009.1, read on the forward strand.
CATCGCAAATATGACAAAGTTAAGAGTTTGAGATAAAGTTAGAAAGATAACGTAAAATTCTTTAAGCTACACTTTTTAACTTGGTTTCATATTTTTCGTAGTTTTACTTAAAACTTCAATCGTATATAACTTTCTCATTTTAAATCCGATTTTTATGATCTTATAGTCAATTTTCATCATTTTTGAGTGTACTTTAATGTGGTGTGGTTATATTTTTGAGATGGGGCATACAAATCTATCCACTGATCAAAACAGTAGCGATCCTCATGCTTTGGTGCTCTTTTAGACTTAGTTTGGCTATTGGGCTTTTTGTTATCTTAGGAAATCTTTTGGGGCTTGGGCTTAGGATTTTATTTTAAGATTAAAATACTCTTTAAGGTCAAATTTCCAACCTTGCCTTATGGCTTTGGTGCTATCAACATCTTTTTGGTTTTTTATGTGGGCTTAAGTGGTCAAATGGGCTTGTTTTTGGTCTAAACTAAAGATAGTCACTTTGTTGGGCTTAGGGAGTGTTATGTGGGCTTTTTAAGGGTTTTAAAACAACCTTTATAGATAGGTTAAGGTGTTGGTCAAAAATTTGGTGAAGGCTCAACTTGAAGTTCTTAGCTTGTTTTGAGAGTTTTAGGCTTTATACACTTATCATACTTTTTTGGTTAGTCTTTTCACTCTATTTACTTGATTTTATCATATTTTTAAGTGACTCTTCTTATGGTTCTAGATTTGGTTGTGATGATTCAAGGGTCACACACTTGGTTTTCCAACTTGTTTTATTACCTTCTTAAGTTTAGGGGTTAGATGATGAACCTATGTTACTCATATTCCAACTTCTACTCAACTTCTCTTCCATGAGATGATTATTTAGGTTATGTATGATGTGTCTTCGGGGTTAGACACATGGAGAAAGCACCACAATGAGGCGAACCAAAAAGAACAAAGAGAAAGCTAGCAAAGTTTGGGTAGCTACCGAATGGATATGACATACCACTCGATCCTACTCGGCCTAAAATTCGCTGGATGTGACACACTGGTTTGAATTGAAGGGTCACTCACCACTACTCTATGCTAAAGGGAATAGAAAGAGTTGAGAGTTAACGATAACACTAAGTTTGCTCAAAGAGAATAATTTTGTATTGAAAGTTAGATCATGGTTTGCGTACAAGGAAAGTAGGGGTTTATATACTTACCCACTAGGGTTATTTTATACATATGAAAAGACAAAAGGGTATTTTATAATTACGTTACATTAATCATACTAAAAAGGGGTAAAAAGGACAAAGAATATCCAGTACGGAAAGGAAAGAATTATTCTAGAATGTTGTGTCAAAATGTACGTGTCACTTGATGGTTGTACGTCAGGAGTATGATACACAGGCAAAAGTAGGAAGTGCTGGGAGTTAGAGGTCGACCTGATCTAGATTAGGTCTGAAGTCAATCAGCCTGGCAAAAAGGTCAGCTGTCTTGAAGTTAGACACTAGTGGGTCAAGTCGGTAGCTTAGTTTGGCTAGTTCGGGGCTATCTTCTGGATTAGAACTTTACTGTTGGGCAGGAGCATGTTGGACATACTTGAGGATCTAAGAGACAGGTCGGTAGGAGGTTGGATTGGGATGGGAGTCCCTGTCTTAGCTATGGCTTAGAGCTAGTATTTTCCATACAAGCCCTTAAAGTCTTCTAGCTCGGCTTCTTGTGATCGGTCTAGAGGGTTGATTCCTATCAATGTACTTTATAAAAATGATAGATCACTTACTATTATAACTTCTATGCCATAGTTCACATCTCAAAAAGTCGGTTTCTTCATATAAGTTTCATGTAATGGATTTTCCTTTACCTAAGGCTAGTTTTAAGCATATTTAACTTAATAGAAGTGAAAATAACACTTGAATGGCTTGCACATACTCCACATCCAGCATGTTACTCCTTCATTTATGTGCATATTTCATGGCTTTCTCAACTTAAAATCTTCCATTCTAAGTGTTAGATATGTATCTTTACATAATACCAACTTAGCATGCTTATATTCCAACTTTCATGTGAGAGATTCATACGCTTATTTCTTGAAGTGGCTAGCTAAGTTCTCATCTTATGTTCATGCCAACATCTTCATAAAAATATGGTCTCCTAACATGGCATACTAGAACACTTTAACAAGGAATTAACTTACTTATCCTCAAATGCGTTAATACGGTGGTTGTGCAACTAAGAGTCCTCTTAGCTCCTTGCTTTCCTTCCTTCTTCTTGCAAGTTCTTTTAATGACTAAGGTTTTGATGGTTGAGATGAGTTTTGAGGGTATTTTAAGGTTTCTAAAAATGGCTCTTGAAGTTGGCAAGGAAGGCAACAAAACAATGTTTGTGTCGTGAATAATGAAGCAAAAAGGAAGTGGCAACAAAGTAGATTTGGTGGGGTTGGGTTTCCTTTTTTAGTTTATGTGTTTAGAGCGTGGAAAGGAAGTAAAATATAAGTGGAAAGAGGGAGAGAGTGCCTATTCTAAATGGGGATGGAAGTGTGTCTAAGAAGCTTCAATTGGTTGTCTTTTATTATGCACAAAAGCCAACTTTGACATGACTAGATGATGTATGTATTAAGAGGTGAATAGTGGATGTGTAAGACAATTTGATTGATGGTTAAATGACAAAGCATGGCCCTCCTCTTTCTCCTTTTCCAACTGGCCATTTGGTGTCCTTTTGGGTGCACTGTGTTGTCTTGTTACTTATTTAAAAATTGAATTCATGAAATAATGTGATAACTTATCCTTATATAGTATAGGTTATGGTGATATATGGAAAGTGTCTTATCACTAGCTTTTGATAAGTTATCAATTCATAATTGATTTTAACTCTCAATTGATAAGTTAATTAATGTGATTGGTTGGTTTACTTATCCATATATACAAGGGTTAATCATGAAAATAAGAGGATTGTCTTATACGTAATTCTTTTAGATTTTGGTTCTTAAATCAACTTGTAAGTTATGATTTATTACTCATAAAATTATGAAATATTTTAGAGTCAAACAAAATCATTCAAATTAAATTCCCAATTATTTGCTTAGGTTTACAAGTTCTTAATTATTTTAGGGTTTAGGGTTTTAGGTGACTTTAGGCTTGTTGTTCTTATATTTGAGTTTTTATTGATAATAAACTTTCGAATTGGAAAACTAAGTTTTTTTTTAAAATGTAAACTCAAATTCTTAATTTAGCTGATCCTTAGGAATGATCAAGAAGTACTCTTATGAATCACATGCCTGTTAATTAGTAGGGTTTACAATGGTTGTGGTCTTACTCGTAGACCTCTTGTTGAGAATTTTAGTCGAAGCATGAAAAGAAAAATTTATGTCAAGAAGAACATGGCTTAACCACAGCTGTGGACCTCGGTTGTGGGCTTATAGTAGTAATGGAGAGTATTGGTGTAATATGAAGTTTTTGATTAGGGAAGGACCATGGTCTAAGAACATGGTTGTGTACCTTAGGCATATTTTTGTAGTTCACCTTTTCCAATTTTGCTCATCTCTATCTTTCCTTTGAACTTATCTTAACTTTATGTAAACATCTATAGAAGCCTAAATAGATCCTTAAACCACAAGTTAAACTAAACTATGGACTAATTAATTTAGGAAAATAAGTAAGAACACTTAGTTAAGAATATGTAACTTAAGGATAGAACCTAAAAATAGTTGTTCTTATTTTATTACTCAAGTGTTGATCATGAAAAGTTAATTAAGCTAGATTGTACTAGCTGTACTCGAGACCTAGGTACATGGAACCATTATTTGTTGCTTGTGGTTGTCTAGGATAGTTAAGTAACCAGATTAATGAACAATTGGAATAAAAAAGATGTTATTGCTTATGTCTAGCTGGGCTCAAGGGCTTGTAGTACCAATGTTCCTGAGGTGGTACCTTGTTGATCTTTAAGTGATGTTGTCCTTCGAAGAGTCTCCCTTAGATATGATATGAGGTAGATTAACTTGGTGATGATAGGAATTAGACCATAAGACCCTTGACTCACACTCGAGTTTGAAGCTTTTAAAGCATGGCTAAGCAAATTCTTTCCTCTAGATCTACCACTAAGGAGTTTGAGCTACCATAATCTACCGACCTAATGTCTTGGCTGAGTTGAATCTTCTTATAATAATCATTCATCTCCAACTGTTGACTTGAACTGCACTTGAACGTCAACTTGGCTCATCCGACCATCAGCTCAACCGACTTGAATCTAAGCCATATTGAAAGTGTCTGATGTGAATTCGCTTTGAAAGAATTATTTGTTAGGCATAGTACATCTAACTTACCATCCTTGATTGGTACCTTGGTTCAGTAGAAACCAAATTGATCGTACAGAATTGTCTCTCTACCAAAAAGCCTCCCATGTACAATGAGGCACGTATCCAAGCAACCATGTGATAGAATCCTCCGTACGAGATACCCATTTTGTTGTAATTTTCAATTGTATCCTTTATCATTCCTTGTACATTACTTCTTTACGACATTACCCTTTTAGTCTTTTCCATTTTAGGTAGGTTGCCCTAGTTTTGCGGGTATAAATACCCTTTGTACATGTAGTCGCATCATCTCATCATTATTAATGTATTGAATATTCTTCCTTTTTGTGAACATTGCTTTCTTTAGCTTGTTTGCTTACTTCACTCTCATCCTGACTCTTAAGTAAGGTTAGGTGGTGAGTAACCTCACCGAGCTATCTCATGCATCATATTGAGTTATGTTATGAGTCTTTAGAGGTTCCATTGGTGCGTCATATCTTTTAGAGCTATTCGTGGGTTTGCTTATTTCATTTTCTTGTTGTTTTTTTGAGTATTTTCATTACTTTTTTGAGCTTTCTACAAGCTCAGACCTACCCCAGCAATTGGCCCTATTTATTCTTGGCTACGGTTTACACCATCTTAGTATCAGAGTGGAGGTTTCACTTGGGTCAGTTGCACTTAGATCTTCGTCAGGTAGTGTTTGTTGCAGTAATGTGTCAAAGTTGTGTAGAGATTCATTGAAGTGTTCGAGTAAGTAAAAGAGTGTAGTGGTTTGTTCTCATGTATACTTTATTTTGCCCTATTGCGAACATTCGAAAATAGAGTAAGTTTCGATTGAATTAATTATCCATCGGTATAGTTACTATATTTATAGGTTAACTAGACATTTGTGTGGAGAGTATGCATGTTGTTTAGTTTGGGGGAATGGTGTCAATTGTATCTCAGATTCAAAGTTTGAAACCAAATTTATGAAAGAGAACAACAGATTTGAGTGTTAATACTGGTATTGGGGATGACAATAATGGTGTTGTCTACCGTAGCCGATAACCCTAGAGCACCCTGAAGAGTATGGACGAAAAACTTGATGAGGTGGCTAACCTCTTAGTTGATTTAACTAGAGCTATTCATGCATTGGCCCATCAACCTATTGAAGCCATACAGAACACCCCATAAGCTACTCAACTTGCTAGAGGACAAAACCTAGCTCGATGAGTTCAAGGTAGAAGACTAGGAGGACGAGTGCAATGAAGGATTGATTTAGGTGATATGGATGATAATGAAGAAGAAGAGTGAAGAGGAAGAAGAACAGTGAGTTAGAGTAGCCTAAGCTACCAACCATGTGAAGCTTCAGATTCCAAGCTTTAATGGTTCTTGGAGTACAGATGATTATCTAGATTAGGAGGAGAAGATTGAGCGTATTTTTGATTGTTACTAGTATGAGGACTAAGAGAAGGTAAAGACTGCTGCTGTTGAGTTCTCTAGATATGTTGCAATGTGGTGAAAAAACTTCCAACTTATGAGGAGATGAGAAGGATTTAGAGAGGTTAATACTTGGCCTGAGATGAAGAGGATCCTTAAAGACACTCATTTGCAGGACACTTTTGCTCGCCTTCAAGAGTTGAGGCAAGGAGGTCGAATTGTTGATGAGTATGTTCAAGAGTTTCAAATGCTTATGATCCGATGCAAAATAGATGAGCCATCATTTTAAATAGTGTCGAGATTTCTTACTGGATTAAGAAATGACATCTAAGATATTGTGGAACTTCAACAGTTTATTATGATGGATGAGGCTATGTGAATAGCTTAGCAAGTAAAGAGGTACAGAAGGAGTAGAATGTTGACTCGAACCCTAAGGAGTCGACTTATTTAGTTAAGTGGACCTGCCTAGGGAAGTTACTAAGCTCAATCAAGTATTGATCCAACCAGAAGGGTAGATGTTAGAGCTAAATAGAAGCATCGACTTGATGGTGATGTGCTAATGAGAACATATGAGAAGGGACAGGGATCTAGAAGGAAGATGAGCTGGATCAAGTTCTTTAAATGTCAAGGGTTTGGGCATATGGCTACTTAGTATCCGAATCGAAGGACCATGATCATCAAGGGAGATGTCCCGAAGATTGAAGTGGAAAGCACATATGGGGAACCAAAGGAGAAAGAAGTGGAAGAAGAGGTTGATGTTAATGCCGACTTGATTGAAGATGATGCGTTTGTAAAGGACTTGGATAAGTTGACTCTAGTTGTCTGACGTGTAATGAGTTTGGAATCCTCTATCGAGGAGGAGTAGAGAGAGAACTTATTCCATATCACCTGCAAAGTGAGTGATCAAGTTTGCGTTCTCATAGTGGATAGTAGAAGTTGCATTAATGTAGCATCCGCCAACCTAGTTAAAAAGCTTAAGTTGTTGACCACTTTACATCTAAAGTTGTATAAATTATATTGGTTGAACGAGAAGGGAGCACTACATGTCACTCAGCAAGTTTTACTGTTGATCTCTATTAGAAATTATTTTGATGACATCCTTTATGACGTGTTGCTCAATTGACCATGGCTCTTTGATAGGAGAGTTATACATGATGGATTCAAAAACACCTATGTGTTTGAGAAAGACAGGAGGAAGATTACATCGAACGCCATAACATTGAGTTAAGTTAGCAATTTGCAAGCTAAACTTGCTCAAGGATCAAGGAAGGCTTTGGTGTTGATTAGAACCAAACTCTAAAAGGCTATCAAAGCCAATGCGTTAACCTTTCTATTGATCAGGCGATTCCTAGAGTTGAAGGAGTGGGGTGAACTACCCCTAGAAATCAAGGAGCTGCTAAATGAATATATGCTGACCTATTTCTTGAATAGTTGTCGGAGAGATTATCCCCTTTTCAAGGCATTGAGTATTGCATTGACTTGGTACCCAGTGCTACTCTACCGAACAAGTTAGCATATTAGATGAATCCCGAGTAGGCTTTTGAGCTCTAAAGGCAAGTTAATGAACTTTTGGAAAAGGGTTATGTAAGGGAAAGTCTTAGCCCTTATACTGTACCAACGCTCTTAGTGCTGAAGAAGGATGGAACTTGGCATATGTGTATGGATAGCAAAGCTGTCAATAAGATTATGATCAAGTACAAATACCCCATCTTAAGATTGGATGATATGTTGGATGAATTGAGTGGTGTGAGGGTATTCAACAAGATAGATTTGAAATCAGGATACTACCAAATTTGAATGAGACAATGGTATGAATGGAAAACTACCTTTAAGACTCGATATGGCTTGTACGAGTGGATGTTCATGTCTTTCGGATTATCAAATGCCTTAAGCATTTTCATGAGACTAATGAATCATGTTTTGAGAAATTTGATCGGAAAATTTGTCGTCATCTACTTTGATGACATCCTTATCTATAGTGCCAACCTAGTAATGTATATTGATCACCTCAAAGCTATTTTTGACATCTTCTAAGCAGAAAGGTTGTTTGAAAACTTAAAGAATGTTGTTTTTGTCAGGAAGAAGTGATCTTGCTAGGATATGTGGTTGGTGGAAGAGGATTTAGTATGGATGAAGAGAAGAGTCGAACCATTATCGATTGGTCGACCCTGACATCTTATGTTGAGGTATGGAGTTTTCATGGATCAGCATCGTTCTATCGATGCTTTATCTAAGGATTTAGTACCATTGTAGTGCCTTTGACTAAACTTACAAAGAAGAATGTAGAGTTCAAGTAGTGAGAGAAAGAGGAGAGGAGCTTTGCTGACGAGGTTGACCTCTACCTTAGTCTTGGCTTTACCAGACTTTGATAGAGTATTTGAGCTTAAATGTGATGCGTTAGGTGTCAGCATTGTAGTTATGCTGATACAAGAAGGCCGACCTATTGCTTATCATAACGAGAAGCTCGTGGGAACATAGTTAGATTATTCTGTATATGACAGAGCTTTTGGCCTAGATTTGAGCTCTTCGTATATGGCAGCACTATCTTTTACCAAAAGAATTTGTTATATATATTGATCATAAGTCCTTGAGATATTTGTAGAGCCAATCTAAACTTTCTAAACACCATGCTTGTTAGATTAAGTTCCTAGAGGGATTTAACTTTGTCATTAAGTATAAGTAAGGCAAGAACAATGTAATTGCCGATGCTTTGTCAAGAAGACATGTTCTTCTCATTGAGTTGCATACTAGATTGTTAGAGTTTGCTAGCATAAAAGAGTAATATTAAGATGATCCTCATTTTGGCCCTATATAGGAGGACTGTAGAGGATGGTTATTTGTTCAGAGGTGGCAAGTTGTGTGTGTCAACTTGTTTGATAAGGTAGCTACTGGTAAGAGGAACCTATAGTGGGGGACTCTTTAGACACTTCGACAAGTGGAGAATGAATGAACTATTAAAGATAGATTCTTCTAGCCTAGAATGAAGTGTAACGTGCATCGTGTGATTGAGAGATGTGCCATCTGTAAGAAAGCAAAGAGCTTACTAGAGTAAGGGAAAGCAATGCCTTTGCTTGTTCCGAAAAAACCATAGGTTGACTTGAGTATGGACTTTGTTTTTGGATTACCCTAAATTGCTTGAGGTAAAGATTTTGCCATGGTTGTTGTGTACAGGTTCAGCAAAATGGCACATTTCATGCCCGACACAAAAACTAACGATACTTTGGCTATTGCTTCTTTGTTTTTTAAGGATGTAATTTGTTTGCATGTAGTATTGAGAAGTATGGTGCTGGACTGAGACCCAAAATTTCATAGCCATTTCTAAAGAACCCTCTATTGTTAGATGGGAACCAAAATGCTATTTAGTACCTCTTGCCATCCTTAAAATAATGGCTAGATTGAGGTAGTTAATCGCATCTTAGGATCACTACTTCAAGCTATAGTGGGGAAGACCTTAACTGATTGGGATATTTGCTTACTTGTGGTTGAATTTACTTAAAACATGATAGTACATGCCACTATAGGGTTTTCCTTATTTGAAGTCATTTATGGTTTTAACCTTGAACTACCCTTCGATCACACCTCGATGCCACCTATTGACCTAAAAGATCCAAAAGCAAGAACTCTAGCCTTGTTCATTTAGTGAATTTATCAACGAATCACCCAGCAGATTGATCGAGTCGCCATAAAACTAAGGGATAAAAGCAAAGGAAGGAAGACGAAGCAGTTTCAACCTAGAGACTTAGTATGGTTGTATTTGAGTAAGGGAAGATTCCCTAATAGGAGGAAGAACAAACTATCTACCCGAGTTGAAGGACCATTCAGAATACTCTAGTAGATCAATGACAATGTATACTAACTTGAGCTTCTAGAAGACTTCAGAGTGTCAAATGTGTTTAATGTTGCTGACTTTAGCCTTTACTGACCTGAGGGGAACCTAGAAGAGGTCCAGTTGGATTTGATCCCAAATCTTAATAAGCCCAATGAGGATGATAGGAATCAGACTATTGGACCCTTGACCTATGCTTGAGGTCGAGGGCTAGAAAGTATGGCTAGGCGAGGAGTCTAAGTTATTGCAATCTATTGACCTGATGTCCTGCCCTGGCTAAACCCTTTTGCACTTATCATTCATCTCTAGTTGCCGACTTGAACTGCACTTGAACATTAGTTTTACTCATCCGACCATTAGCTTAGTTGACCTGAATCCAAGTCATACTAAAAGTGTTTAAGGTGAATTTTCCTCGAAAGAATTATCTACTCAACTCAGCACAAGCAATTTACCATCCTGCTTGGTAGAAACCAAACTAATCATATAAAATTGTCTTTTTGCCAAAAAGCCACCCAGCTACAATGAGCCATGTGTCTAAGCAACCATGTGATAGAATCTTTCGTATGAGATACCTATTTTGTTGTAATTTTCAATTATACTCTTTATCATTCCTTGTACATTACTTATTTAAGACATTACCCTTTTATTCTTTTCCATTTTAGGTAGGTTGCCTTAGTTTTATAGGTATAAATACCCTTTGTATATGTAGTCACATCATCTCATCATCATCAATATATTGAATATTCTTTCTTTTCATGAACATTGCTTTTGTTATCTTGTTTACTTATTTCACTCTTATCTTAACCCGTAAGCAAGGCTAGGGGGTGAGTGTAGACACCTAATTTTTGCCTTTCCCTTTATTTTTCAAATTATGTTATAGGCTCCTAAATTAAGAAAAGTTCAAAAAAAAAAAAACAATAGAAAATTGAAGAAAGCCAAAAAAAAATTTTAGAAAAAAAATAGGAATTCTAGAAAAATAGGAAAATAGGAAAAAGCACAAAATATAGGAAATTTAGAAAAAAATAAAAATAAAAATACAAAAAATGGAAAAATTCGAAAAAGTACATAAAAAAATTTGAAAAGTCACAAAAAAATAAAAAATAAATAAATAAAAGATTTTAGAAAATAACATTTCGTTAGATTAAATTTTCAATTTAGGTTTAGAAGTTGTGCTATTGAACCTGAGCTTAGATTTAAATCTGGTCCAAGTTGACCAAGTCTATATGTGCAATTTAAAAGTACATATGGACAAGCCATAAGCCAATGGCTTGACGGTTAAGCATATGGACATAGCATTAGCATTAAGCATGAGGTCTTAGGTTCGAAACTTGGCAAAGGTAGGGAGGTCATTTTCTCATTTTTTTGGTTTTTAATCACATCGAAGACTATCACGTGTTAGGGTCTGATTGCGCCACGTGTCTTGACACATGGCATCATCGGATTTGATGGCTTGCTGACGTGGCAGCACGAAAATGACATGTAGCACACTGGGGTTGGTCGGTATGGTTGACGTGGCACCATGTCAGCCTACTTTTTCCTCCCCTCCCTTCCTTTTCCCTTCGTTTTCCTCTCTTTTCCTCTCTTTCCCTCGACTTTCTCTAGGTTTCTAGTACTTTCTACTTTAGACCACCCACTTCAACATGATTTTTGGACTCTTTCTCGTTGCAATTTCACCAAATCAATGGTGAAATTACAAAATAGACATAGCCTATTGTGAATCGGTACAAAAAACATGTCTAAATACAGTCAAAGGAGCATTCAATTTGAGCTCCAAAGATCAGAAAAAAACTGTTTTCCTGACCATTCTTCATTAATCTGATCCGAGCTTTCCTTGTTTTTTGGGAACAATTCGAGTATAAAAGGAGCTTCAAGGAGTACACATAAGGATGCATAGCCAACAGAATCAACGCCCATACTCTTTATATCCATTTTCGATTGCTTTCTCTCTCTACCAATCTCTCTCTTCTTGGGTTTCTCCCTTTAGCAAACTCCAAGCTTGACCACCATTACAGTTGTGACCCCCACTCCATCAGCTCTCGAACGCGACCACTCTCGACCTCCGTCGTGACCCCCAACCGTGCCACTAAGCAACCACCATCGAACCCTAACTGCCCCTTCTCTGTCTGTGAAGGCAATAAAGCCCGACCCAAATCCAGTGAAGTCGACCTGATTCGACCCGATCTGACTTGTCCAACCCGCCTAGATTCGACCTATACATTCGAATCCATTCAAAGTTTTTATTTTCATTTTTTATTTTATTTGTTGTTTTATTTTGTTTATTTGTTTTGTTTAAATGTAATAGAAAATAATAATAATAAATAAAAAAGAAAAATAATAGTAAAAAAAGAAATAAAAGAAAAAAAAAGAATAGGAAGTACTTTATTTTGGGTTTTTTTTTTTTTACATTTAAACAAGAAAAACCATGAAAAAAAAAACTAACTAACAATAAAAAAAAAAATAATAAAAATAATAAAATGGAGTAAAAATAGAAGAGTTATTTTTGACACTTAGAAAATCAATTTTTTTCAATAAAAATAAAACAGATCTTTTCTAAACTAGGGCATTTTAGGTTTTCCAAAAATAAAATTCAACTTAGGACCCCTTTTAATCTTCTTTCAAATCAACTCAAAATGGGTAAAAATGTAAACTTTACACTTTTTCCAAAGTCAAAATCAATCAACCTACTATATTTTCATTAAACGAACTACGGAAGTCTGATCCCAAATAGTGGATATATAGGCACCCGTATATAAGTACAGGGCGACTTAAAATATGGAAAGTTTTATTTTTTCCATTTCTAGATATTTATGTAAATTAATCAATTTAGTTGCATGTATCATAATTAGATGTTTTTAGAAATTAAAAAGGGTATATTTGAAAAGCGAAGTTAAAAAAGTGGTACCCATTTAGGGTTTAATGAACTAGCCCCCGGACCTAAATCTTTGGTTTTCAAAAATGCCGTTTTACAAATTGTTTTTTTTTTTTAATTAATAGATCGATAGCTAAGTTATAGCCAATCCACTTAATTGGTTATAACTTAACCCTTTTTCCTAACTCTGGTTAAGTGGCGACTCTAATCCCTTTTTTGAAAAAATAATTTTCTTTAAACCCTAGTCGAGGGCTAGTATTAAACATGTAAGGGTTTAATACTAGTTGGCTTAGAGAAAACCTAATTTTATAAAAAGAACTGGGAGGGTGAAAAACTAGGCTCGACAGCGAGTAACCTCATCGGACCTTTTCGTATGTCATATCGAGTTATGCCATAAGTTTTCTAAGGTTGAACTATTGTGTCATATCCTTTAGAGTTGTTCATAAGTTTGCTTTTTTCATTTTCATGTTTTTTTCTTTGTTCATTTTCATCACCTTTTTAAGCTTTCTGCAAGCTCAAACTCACCCTAGCGAACAACTTTGTTTGTTCTTAGCTACGATTTGCACCAGTATCTAGGGGTTGCTATACCAGTATCCTGGAATCAAGTAGGTTAGATAGTGTCTAGGGCCCATAGTGCTAGTGTCCCAGTATCCTGACTAAGAGTTATGTGTAGAGTCTAAGATACTCTAGGTTTGGGGCTAATCGCGAGTGGTCCTAAGTTGAGTTGTTTATTGACCTAAATATATATATATATATATATATATATTTATAACTTGTTGTTTGATATATTTTTATTGCATTATTGGATGTGCTATATTGATTGTTGCATGACATGCACTTGGTATTTGTGGGTTTCTGTACTGGGTGTTAGCTCATTCCTCTTTGTTTTTCAGCTACATGATCTTTAGATGAACAAGTAGATTATGATGAGAAAGGGGAAGTGCATTATTATTACCAGTATGAAGACATTAGATAGTACTATTATTATTATGATGATGGGATGTGATCAGTTAGTGAGAGAGAAAATAAATAGACTTTTTATTTAGCAGTTTTGTTATTTTGCTTGGATAAATGAGAGTTTAGTTTATTTATGTTTATTTTAGTCACATCATTTGGAAGAGATTCAATTATGACTTTCAGTTACTTTGAGACTTAATTGAATGAGAGCTATGGAGTTAATTATGTTATTGTAGAGATGTTAACTGCTTGTTCAGCTTGACGTATCAGTAGATTACTAAGGACATGTGGTCGTCTATGGTGCCTTGAGCTTGGGGCGTAACAATTTGTCCTAATCATTTTAAAGGCTCTTCTATTAGATGGTGATATTGACAAGGTAATGCAAATATGATGATGAATGACTACTCCCATTTCTTGGTTTCTTTAAACTATAAAGTATCAGGAAACACCATGCTTTATCTAAAGTTATGTTAGATAGTCATTGCTGAAGGTCATTATTGTCGTGGGGATTGTCGAGCTTGGATTTTTCTTGGTTTTTTTAATTATTTTTAACTTAATTAGTATTAAACCCTGACTCATTTAATACTAACCCTTAACTAAGAGTTAAGAAAAACTTGATTATTTTATTTTTTTTTTAAAACTGTTTTGGAGTTGCCACTCGATCGAAATTTAGAAAAAGAGTTAAGTTATAACCAATTGGGTGGATTGGTAATAACTTAACTACTAGTCTTTCAATAAAATCAAATTTTTTTTAAATGGTTTTGAAAACCAAATGTCTAGGTCTATAGGTTAACCTATTAAACTCTTAACAGGTACCACTTTCAACTTTTCAAATTTAATTTATTTTTTTTCAAATTACCCTTTTTGACTAATTCAAAATTTACAATAAACTAATTCTATTTACATAAAAATAAAAAATTGAAATTATTTACAAAGGGAAAAATAAAAAGATTTCCCTATTATAAATTGCCTTGAGATGCCTACGTACCCTTTAGTAGAGATCAAACTTTACGTAGTTTATTCTTGAAAGTTTTAATGTGTTGATTTATTTCAATTTTGAAAAGGTGGTGAAGTTTACTTCTCTTAGCCATTTTCTTTTATTTTGGAAAAATTCTAATGAAGGGTACTAAATTGGAATTTTTATTTTTGGAAAGTTCTAAAATGTCTTAATCATATACCTATTTTTAGCTATAAAGCACATAGTTGCATATATATATATATATATATATATATATATATATAAATACTAAGAACCTATAAATGAATTACAATCATCGCAATAAATCTAATCATTCAATAAATCAAATATAATAACAGGACAATATTTCAAAAAACATAAAGAAATTAAAACAAATTATATTATTGACGGCTATTCTACGTTGATTTTGAAGAACTAAACAATAAAGGTACATCCACCTAAATAGTATAAAAGCTCCTAAACTAATAGCAAAATCTCTATTAGCTAGTATACATTATTGTACAAATCATGAGTAATGAGAGGAGAAAAATTTTTTTTTTTAAGGCTTAGGAAAAAAAAAAAATACTATAGTTATGGCACTTTGGTAAACTCGAGATTGTGTTATGTCACCATCTTGATAAACTGCATAATTGGAGAAAAAAAAACTATAAGATTTACTATTAACAAAAAAAATTTATCTTCAATTGATAAACAAATAATTACATTTTAGTAATACTTTATGCAAGTAGCTAAGGTGCCGTTAATTTCATCTTTATGTTTTTATTGCTTATTAGTAGAGGAGATATCTTAAGGCTTTACAACCCTCTTATTCTTGTTTTGATTAAAGCTTGGTACATTCCCCATAAGGAAAGACTTTACAATGGTTAGGTTAGGTCAAGTGGCATACCTGAAACTTCTTTGCAATGGTTAGGTTAGTAGAATCCTTACTTCTTATGTTCCTTTATACACCAAATTACAGTTTCCTTCATGCCAGCTAATCATAATCCATTCTTCCTTAAAGTGCACTATATATTGATAACATTCAATTTGTCAATTTTCAATCTAAAAGTAACAAAAAAAAAAAAAAAGAGTAAATAAAGATGGATGATGCAAAGTTGCAATATTTTCAAGCAATTATATTTTTAACATGCAAAATATCTTAGACAATAAGACTATAAATCTACTATCAACGTAGAATAGCCGTCAAGAGACTACTCTATGATTGGAATTGGACTCAATTCTTAGTTGCAACTTAATAACTAAAAAGACAAACTACAAAAACAATGGATGTTGGACAATTAATTTAAGATATACCTTATTTTTAGCTATTTGAATGTAACAAGGTGCAACCTCAATTCATCACCTAATCAACACATACGAAATTAAGCCTTATAAAATCTAAGATAACATTGTCATCGTGGTTAATTAGTTCTATGCTATAAACTCAATAGCTGCTGTGTCTCCATGACCATCAAACAAGCAAAATACAATTTGAAAAAATAAACGTGACATCAAATTTCAACTTGATTGGGAAGAAGATCAAATATTATTTCATTTAGTTGAGTTCAAAGATGACAAGCATTTCATTTAGTTGAATTCCAAAAAGACAAGCATTTTATTAAGTTGAGTCCAAAAATATTAAGACTAAGGTTGGCATTTATTTTTTAGCTTTCTTGACCATGTCCTAAGAGATTGTAGAGATTAGAAATACTCAACCTTATAATAGTGACAAAGGTTTTAAGGATACTCTATCAATGAAATTTCTTTGCTATTTTGTCAAGGGTAAATAAATGCAATGCAAAAGATGAAACCTTGATTGATAGCACTAGCTTAGAGAAGTTTTCTTCAAGTCTCAATATTTTCCATGTCAACCTAAAATTTAGATCAGCAACTCATTTATCATCTTATTGAAAAGCATGACATTGTAGACTTTAAAAAAAAATGCCTTCAAGTTTATAGGTTCAAATATTTTAGCAAGAAAAAGCAACTTATTTATCATTTTATAAGAAAGCATGACATTTTAGACTTTTCAAGGATGTAGGTTCAAATCTTTTTAGTAAGAAAATAACACCACATTGATAATTACTTATAATATGCACAAAAGGTATAAAAAAGTGCACAAATGAACTTTCACTTTAGTATTTTCAAATATGGATTTGCATAGAACAATTAAGTAAAGTGTAGGAAAGGAAACTCATGAGGCTATATGACACATTTATTCTCTTTTAATAACAAAGCAATGAATGTCCTCACTTTGTTAAGTTCGGATTATAAATATTTAAGCTAGATACTTAAGAAAGTATAGATAAGCAAAGGATAAACAACATCTATCCCAAATATGTGTGTATGAGATAGAAGCTACTATAGTGGTGATTTTCTTTTCTATTCAACAGATAGCTTTGATTGAATTACCTTGTCAATTTTCAACTTGTTGAATACATACATTTTGCATAACCTAATACTTTTAGATGAATTCTTTTTTTTTTTTTGTGTCAAAATTGACTTACAAAAAGCGATAAATAGACCAATGAGCTACTTTAATAAATTTTTGAAGCAAGCATACAAAAATTTAGGTCATATAGAAGGTAGAAATGCCAATATCTTACGCATTGGAACATTTCTTAGATAAGTAATGTCAATCATTTAGCATTACATAGAACTTGCAGTAGCATGTGTAACCATGAACATAGGTTTATTTAAGAATAAGCAAATGGAAAATGTGAAACTAGTTGGACCCCAAATAGAGGTTCTCTATTGATTATCAAACCATGAAGAATAGTTCAACTTTTAGATTTTCACACAGATTTAGGGCAAAAAACAAGGATATGGCATTTTAATTATCCTAAAACCACCTGGTATCTCAAACTTTACAAGTTGTAACTTCACGACATATTATACAAATTTATTATATGTAGTACCTTATATTCAATTATACAAAAACACATCAAATTTTATCAACAATAACGAATTATCTTGGATAAACATTATGCTTTTGAGAAAGTAGGTCTCACGTATTTATTAGAATAACCACAGTTATAAGAACTATTCAATCAATCGTGTCCAACTGGTGTGCCAACTTCCATTCTCTTGGATTTGGAAAATTCATTGAAAACTTTTTACTTGATCTTAAGGACTTAGTTTTAAGTTCAATTTGAGTAGATATACAACACACAAATTTGGGTTTCAATTAAAATAACTGTAGTGATCATCTGGAGAAGTTCAATATATGGTTTTCCTAAAAGCTTTCAATGTGAAAAATACCTTAAGTATGCAATTATCCAAAATAAGGTTAACATACACTAATAAGAACTTAAAAGACATACTTTTATCATGCTTTCAAGTTTTAAGAACTTGGTCTATAGTTACAAGGTTTTGGTAAGGGACTTAAAAGACATGCCAAAGACATCATGGATTATCAAGAATGACACCTCAAGCCATTAAAAAGATTTTGCTTCTAGCCTTTTAGTGGCTAATTCGAAATGATCTTACAAAGATGGTTTTTAATGGTGCTAGATATTATCAGATATGGAAAAGAAGAAGAGAAAGTCTCATAAAACCCTTAAATTGTCACTAAAATTACAATATAGCTAATTAGTATCCTAAGCTTGAACTTCCTCTTCCTCTAGATAAAACAAATTAGGACAACAAGCATTTGCAAGATAAGTAGACATCTAATCATACTTATAATATTCACATCAAACTCCTACGCATCCTTTTTGTTGTTAATATTAACATTATAATTTATAAAATTCAAATTTATATTCTTTTTATAACTGTAAGGTTTATAAGTAATTGACTTCCTTATGTAATTATAAATTTTATATGAAACTACAATAAACATTCTTTTATGCATGTAAAATTTAAAAAAAAAAACCTATTACATATCCTAAGAAAAGTATGGTACTATTGTAGTAAAAATCTCAATTATAAGCTGAAATTCACATTGACACTTTTTCATGTTTGAAATGTTTCTATATTGTTGAATGTCAAAATTAAACATAGCATGAGAAACCATGTTAGTTATGATTAAGATCATAAGTGCATAACCAGTTAACACAATTTTTTTTTCCTTTTGGAACCCTATTAATATCACAACTTAGACAATACCTATGTCATGGTAGATTGTCATACTTTGTACGAAGGTCAACAATTGACCCCTTTGTCAATCATTGCCCTTCCATGCGATATATTAGGCTACTTCCACTCCTAACTACCATCGATCATATAGATAAACAGCATCATAGCAAAATAGTTATTCTTACTAAATAATTAGACAAGTTATCAAAATGAAAGTACGAAACATAATGTTCCCAAAATAATGGTAACAGTAACAAGTAGTCGAAATGGTGATTGAAGGTTTAGTAACAAAATTTAGAGAATTTCATAAATTCCTAGCTAATACTAAGTAGTTCCCTCCTTCGCTCCAAGTAACTTACAGTCCCATCCTAGCTCGAGACTAACTTCGGGCATTCTGTGGCCTTACTTATTGAATAGATGGCCTTGCAACAAAAGGAATTTAAGAGAGGGTAAGCTTATGCTTAGTGAGTCAATCCCTCCAACACACCTTATACGTAATATATTAATAAACATATTAATGCATTTGACAAGTAGTATGCTAAATAAATGTAGTAGCTTAGGAACCGCATGCAACTCAGAAATGTTACCCTCTATAGTTAGGGTTGGACTTTATTGATCGACACAAACTAACAATCGGGTTCTAGCACTTGGGTTTTTATCTGAAATTGCACTTATGTACTCAAATCAACTTATATCATATACTTATATATATATATATATATATAAATATAGTTTACTTTAATAAAGAACATGATCTTTTCAAAAATCCAAAAATTTTCAAGTTTAGCAATATGGTGGCCTCCGTAGTCTACATAATTCGACCTAAGTGGAAGTCATAAGATATGGCTCTTAGTCAAATGGTTAGTGTCCCTTAGTGCCTAGTAAGCTTGTAGGCTAATAGGCCAGTAAGCCAGGATAAAAACTCAATAACATGGCATAAATGTGCTTAACTAATCCCTTTAGAAGCTCTTCCTCCTATGAGCCTCTTCTTACCTTTCACATAAGGTGGTAGTCGGTATAATTATAATGCAATGACATGCCATGCATGACTTATTTTAATTCATAGCCAACTAATCACTTACGTTCGATTACTTAAGAGATCAAGCGGTTTCGTATAATACCTATAATATACAAATCAATCATATAAGTACTCTTAGTTCATATATTACCATTAAGTTGTACAAATAATCATGAGTCCACATATATGCATTCCCCATACCCCTCATGCAGCCAATTTAATTATAATATTATTTTAGTGCAACTAGACTACAAGTAAAAGTAAGCATGAAGTCATTGAGAATCACTCACTCTACTATAGTTGCTAATCTTAGTAATCTTGAGGTAGTTTGTCCTTGAGATAAAAGTCCCCTAAACAAAGTAAACATAGTAGCATAAGGATTTGTTATATTACATTGCCACTCTAAGGTTCTACTAAAGTTATACTCTTGACTTAGTCTTAAATTTTCCTTCGATTAAGCTAAATCTTCAATCCATATAACTTTCTCGTATCAATTTTCATTGTTTTTGTGTGTACTTTCACATGGTATGGTCAGATTTGAGAGGTGGGGCCTATGATTCTGGTTATAGGCTAGAATAGTAGCATTCCCTTTAGTTGAGTTTTCTTTTAGGCTTGGTTTTGTTATCGGGCTTTTCTTACTTAGTAAATTATTAGGGCTTGATCTTAGAACTTTTATTTAGGCTTAGCTGCTTTCTTAAGATCAATTGTTCATTTAATATTTTTAGCCTTATCACTATTTTGTGCTTCTTAAATTTTTAAGTGGCCCTTAGGGTCAAAGATGAGCTTGGTTCTTTGATTAGTAATACTTTTCACTTTATTTACTATATTACAAGGGTGTTTAAGTAGATTAAACATAAGTTACAGATCTGGTCAGATTGGTTCATGGGCCCTTAAATCCATTTTTTAGACTTAGCTCCTTGTTTCTTTAACTTATGTACTAAACCAAGGCTTTATACTACTTGTTCTCTAACTTATTCTTATTTTGCTCTTTGTAAGTAGATTATCCTAGCATAATATTGAGTGGAACAACATGGAACATGCATTACCCTAGGCACAAATGCTTTAAGTTAGGCCTTTATGTGATGATTTCTTCACAAAGCTTCATATATTGATTTTTCTATCACTTAGGGTTATTTTGATGAATGAATAACTCAATATAAGTGAAGATAACATCTTCATATCCTTCATATACTATACGTCCAGCACTTAAAGGAGGTTTACAAAAACTTATTTTTGTGGTTTCTTTAAGTTACAAAGCTTCGTTATAAGTAACATACTTTTATGCTAAAGGAAAAACAAGTCTAAGCTACTTGTTGTCTACCACTTGTAAGGAAGTTTGAAGAAAACTATTACTTATCCTAGCTAAAAGAACTTCTAACATACATGATATTTTTACAAAATAAGAAATGGAAACTCTACTCATGGTGTTTTAAAGATACTTGAAGATGGAGTATACTTTACTAAGTTTAAAGGAAGATGGTTGGCGCCTCACTCAAGTCCCCTTTGCTCTTATTTTTTGCCCCTTCCTCTTGGTGATCCGTAAGCTTCTTGAATCCTATGGTCTTGGTACCTTGTTGATGCTTAAGAGTTCCTTCTCATGGCTAGGTTTAGGGTAATATTTGGAGTATTCTTTTTGGTGGCTTGACAAGGTTTTAAAATGAGATGCTTTGGGCATGTAGTTGGTGTGTATAGATGGGCGGTGGAGGTGGTGTGTTTGGGGGAGTCTCCTCTTGGTTGTTTAAGTGTTGAATGCCTTAAAAAAAAAATGGAAGAACAATAAGGTTCCGAAAGGTTAAGAGGCTGGTTGGGAGATTAGGGTTTTTCCCTAATATCTTGTCAAATTAATGTGTTGAAGTGACACAAAAATCTAAGGGATGTGATTTGATTTGTGGGAGCTTTTTGGGGTGGCCATTAAATGTGATTTTACAAGTGGAAAAAGTGAGATGATGGCTGCCATGGTTACTTGCAAAACTAGTGGTGTAGGGGGTTTTAGGGGCATGGTTTGTTGTCTTGTCAACTCTACTTTTTGCTTAATCAAAAAATGGTTAAGTTGCCATTTTCCTTAAATGATGTAACTTGTTTAAGGAATCAGAGATTGTCTTGTCTAAACACATGGGGACTTGCTAAGTTTACAGTCAACTAGGTTCACATCAATTAATTTGGTTTGTTTAAACTTAAATTGGGAGGGAAATTGAATGGGAAGTGGCCAGTTCAAGTTCCTCACATGTGGCTCTCTAATTCTACTCTTGACATGTCCTACTTGATTATTTATTCAAGTAGCTAAGTTAGGGTTTAGTTCTTAAATTTTTCTATTCATCAAATTATTTTTTAAGATATATTATAAGTACCTTAAGATTGGTTCAAGCTTAGCTAGGTTTAGACTTTCGATATAGGGTTTTTAAGTGTTCAACTTAGTAGTCAAGTTTTCAATCCTTCTCTTAGGGTTTCAATAAGCTTGGAAGTTCTTAGTACATTTTAGGGTTTAGGGTTGTAGTAAGTTAGGGATCACTATAAAGTTTTAGGGTTTACAAACGTTTAAGTTAGTATTAGGGTCCTTGGTTCTTTTATCTTAAGGTTTTCACAAGTTTGAAAGTATTCTACTATTCATAGGGTTTACGGTTTCAGGTAAATTCAATGATTGATATTGAGTTTTATAGTTCTCATGTTTGATTTTAGTCGTGAAGTTAATTGATATGAGTACGACTTTTACATTAAGCTTCATTCTTAGTTTGGTTGATCCTCAAGAATACTTGAAGAGTGACTACGACAACTTGGATTGTTACTTAGAATTTGCAGGGTTTACAATTAATGTTTTTTCCCCCATAAATATCTACTAAAAACCAATAGACAACTACAAAATCCATAGAACATCAACTTAGGCAACTTACATCAAGTCTTTAGAAAGTGTTCAATAATAATGTGGAAAATATCAAGTAAAGTAAAAAGATATGGTGAAAATTGCTTATAGAATAACTTGAAATAGATTGAACAATAGGTTGAACTTCTAAGGAGTAAGAAACATGTCACTTAACTATACTTCTAAAAAAATACAAAGCATATTCTCCAAATGCTAAAACAAGAATAATAGGAAGCATCATAGGAACATATTCATAAAAAGTCCTTAAGAAACACAAGGATGGAAGTCTAGGTCTAATAAACTTTTAAGTGAAGATATAAACACGGATTCAAAGGAAAAATCTAAATTTCTTTCATAGTAATGCCAAACCTTATTGCCAACTATTTATCTTTGTGTTGAAGTTTCTTTCATAAGCTTGCGATAGATTGACATGTTAAACTTCCTAATAAGCATGTTGGACATTGTTCTTCATTTATTTGGTGGAAGTGTTTTTCTTTTCTTTTTTTTTTTCTTTAAAGAGGAACTAGAAATTCCTAATAAGCTTGTAAGACACTAAATCTACAAAATTAGCAAAAAGATTCGTCTCCTAATAAGAGGGGCTAAGATTTCTCCAAACAAGTGTTTCTTTTTTTAACAAGATAAACCATGTAAACAAAAATCAACTCACCTCCATCTACCATTGATATCAAAATATAACAAAGAACCATAAAGGGGGAAAAAACAAGTATAATCTTTAGTTAGTAATAGCAAAGCACTTGCTAGGATAATGTAAAGCTAACCTCTTTTTATCTAGTAAGGAGATCTTAAGAAAACCTCTTCTTATCTAGTAAGAAGATCCTAAGAAGATTAATGTAATCCCCATATCTCAGTAGTCATTTATCATCATTAATTATTTTTGTCTTCTCTCTTGCACTTATGATCAGCCTTAAATGAACAACTAAAAAACCCTAACAACTATAAATAAAAATTCATAGATTTAATATACGAAATGTTCAATAAAAGAAAGAAATTAAATTACCTACTATTGATGAAGCTAATGAACATAGAGAAGCATTTCAAAACGATCTATTTGGAGTGCTTAGCAATCTTTCCATATGGAAAGATACTTGTCATATTTGTGAAACTTGGACCTAGGGCTTTTATCACCATTGCTATCGTAGCTCTCTTTGCCTGGGCTAGCTATACCCTTTACAGTACTCTATATAACCTTAGAAAATGATAGAAATCAAAACCACAAGGACTAACCATAAGTATTATGTAATAAGAATCAAATTGTGGCTAAATTACACCTTGAATAGAATAATGTATCAAATAACTATGAAAAAAAGTCCATTTTGAAATCCATGACACTACTCCTTAGCACGCAAATTAGAGAGAGAGAGAGAGAGAGATTAAATTGAGAAACATCTAGATTTTGATGGTGGAGAGATAGTTGGGAGCTCTAATGCTAATACATTCAGCATACTTTCTAGCCTAGTGTTGATAATCAAATTTCATTCACTTGGTCACTTGGTTGATGACATGTCGAGTGACTTACTTCTTGGCTAATGCTGATTAACATAGATCCATATCTGATTTGAATTTAAGGAAAGTGGTACAAACAGTTATCACTTAGCACGGTTATATTACATAACTACCTACTATTTCTACGTTGGAGGAATGTACTTGGTCGAGAGGTCTCTATGTGTCCCTAATAATCATGCGATTAACTACTATTTCAGATACTTGACATTCGCCTATAAATACGAAAAAGAAGCACTGTAAGAATGATCTGAGACCCCATAACTACTTATTTTATTTTCTTGCTAAATTTATTTACTGACTTAAGCATCAAAGTGGCTGCACTAGACTAGCTTCGGTACCCCTTAGTTCTTTGTACTTTACAGGAAAGAAATCATCCAAAAACCATACAACAACATTTGGCGTCATCTATTTTTCCTTACCCATCTACATGGTTAGGACAATATTAACTAAAAGTGCAGGTATTGGTACTTCATCCCCCCACCTTGAAGGGGGAAGTAGGTATACTGACAAGTAACATTTGGTTAAGATAGAGTAACTTTGCCTCGACTTGGCTAAAGAAAACTAGGAATTAAACAAAAAACGTGAATAGATCCTTGATCTCCTCTACGATAATGCCCACTCAAGTCTAAACAAAGAACACAGCGATCACAATGCTAAGAATAGCAACAACTCAATCTATTCGCCTCAATTGCCAAAAAAGCAAGTTGAAGTTACAATGGGACCTTTAGCTCCTGTACTAAAAAAAATGACAAGGGTAAGTAATCGTAGTAGGTGCACCATGTTAGACCTTCGCATGTTAGTACCCCAACTACAACAAGTAAACAGTATCAAATTAAGAAGAGCCCTTTCAGATTTTGGAGGAGGTTATACTATAGCACATGAAGTTGTCGCAATTTGAAACCTATGATGGGACAAGAGATCCTGAAGATCATTTAGATTACTATGCACTTTGGCCAAGTTGCACAACTTGATTGATGCTGTGGCTTACTAAGCTTTCCCTTCGACATTAAGGAATGCGGCAAGTGCATGGTTTAAATATCTAAAGCCAAACACTATTTCGTGTTTTGAGGATTTGGCAAAAGTATTCCTTCAGCATTTCCTTACAATTAAGCTTTCTATTAAGTATTCTTCAGTCATTAACATGATAAAGTAGAGATCAAATGAGTCTATTAGAGATTATTTAACCATGTTTATGGTTGAGATGGTCCAAATTCTAGAACTGGACATGAATGTAGCTCTTAATGCCGTCATTGATGAAGTTAAGCCCTATGGAGACTTTTTTAAGTCTCTCACCAAGAATAAGCCGAGATCTTTTGTCGAGTTCCAAGCCAAAGCCAAGTCTTACAACCAACAAGAGGACAATATAAAGGCTTGGCAGGAGGTTGATCGAAATAGAAGAGATGGGAAAAGTGACAAAAGGAGATGTAATACCCTAGGATTTCGAGTTAGTTTAATAAACCTTAGAATCCGAGCCCTTAAATTTAGGGGGCTGGACTAAGTTATCCATTTTATTTCAAACTTCATAGTAAATTTAGACGAAATAGTTTAAATAAAGTCAATTCAAAATAAGCTATATAAAAATATTAATTTAAGAAAAATATCAATTTATCGATAAAGTTGATAATCGTAAAATTCAAACTTTTAGATATAGCAAGATATTAGAGATAAGTTAATTAATTTTTAAAAATAATAAATGAAGTTAAATTATACATAATATACATGTATTACATGTGATATACATTATATGTATTAAATATATACAAATAATAATAATAAATTATTAAAATTAGGTAAAATAATGTAAATTAATAAAAAAATTGAATGAGTAAGTCACCAAATGATGTGTCAAGCTATGATTAATTGCAAATGATGAGTTAACACTTGGTTAACAAGGAAATGACACATGACACCTAGGGAAATGGGAAAAATGAAATGTGTAATTTTACTTTTTTCATGCAAAAAAAATCCTAAAACCTATAAATAGGGCTCCAAACATTATTTGCAATATTTTAGCAACCTAAAAACATAAGAACATAATTTTAGAAAATCGAAAAAAATAAAATAAAAATACAACAAGAAATAGGATCAGAATTAGGTTAGGGAGGTTCATATACCAAACCACAACCTGAGTTGGAGTGGCTTGGAGGTCTGACAGAGGGTGGTTGGAGAAGGTGTTTTGACAAGGAGTGGTGACCAGGTGGTGGCCGGAGGGGGTTGGTTTAGGAGAACCAAATTTCTGCCCATAATTTGTTTAATTTGCTAAAAATATCAAATGTTGTCAATTAATTATGAAATCTGGTTTTCTGAGGTTATTTTAGGTGTAGATTAATTTATTAATTTTATTTTAATTAAATAATTAGTGAAAATATGGGTTTCTTAAGAAAACAACCCGTTTGGGCGAAAATTAATCTAATTTTTATAAATATTATATTATGTTGTTTCAAGCTCAATTTTTGTATTTAATACACCTAATATATTTATTTAATTTTGGTAACAAGAATTTTTGAAATTAAGCATGTTTACTATTTTTTTATAATTATTGTGAATAAAAATGCCAATTTTACTGAATTATTGAAATAATTAGTTTTTGATGAAATTAATTAATGAGCCCTACATGTTTAGACTTTTGGATGTTTATAATGATATTTGAAATATTTAATTTTTATCTTACACATAAATTTATTTATTTTCCTTAATTTTCCATAATTTCGAGCTAAAACCGCTATTTTTGTAAATATAGATAATAGCTAATTTAGTGTAATTGATAATCAATACTAAACTACATATTTTTATGAGTCTATAGGATTTTTTGTGAAATTAATCGGGCTCATATACTATTTATTATGTATTTTCCTAGTATAAACCTATATATTAGCTTAATATGTAATATAGTAACTAGTACTATTAGAATGTTTATTAAATTTGTGTCAAATGAACACTTTGGGATATAATAAGTGTTGCTGGACAAGTTTGGAAAGTATAATTTTTAGGGTTTTTAGTCTAGTATTAAAACTTACTTGGGTCAATTACGAAGTTAGGATAATGTATGGTTGAGTCGTAATGAGAAAAGGGAATTTTTAGGTTTTTGACAATATTGATCAATCTTGTTTCTTAAGATATATTAATAGTACTTAAAATAACGATCATGATGACATAAAGTTTATTGGAATCGGATAAAAAATGAGTAAGATACGATCAAACGAAGTTTAAAAATGTGGAAATGACAACTTATAATAATTCGAGTTTGACTCATACTTGATTTGAAGACTGTGTTATATTTTCATAGGTGTAAGATGTAAGGAAGGACCATACCATGAAGTTTAGGATTTTGCTTTATTACTAAGACTAGGTAAGTGGATTTAACCCATACTTGGAGTAGATATATTGCTATTCATAATACTGCGTACTATTTTATGTTGTGTTGATTGAATATGGGCATATCCTAGTTGAATTGATATGCTACTATAGTGGATGTTGATGTGGTGATTTTGAATGATAGTAATTTTATTCTAGTTAAACTGTTATGTTAACATGTTGGGCAATGATTTGTGTTACGAATAATTGTGGTAACTACAAAAGTTGAGTGATTGTCAACTCAATCTTCTAGGTGTTCACCTAAGTGAGATACTAAAATTCCACCAGGGAGAGTTCGAAAACTAGAATCAGATCATTGGGTTGAATAAAACTGGAAGATTGATTGTATTGATTGATATTTTTGAGTTGCTATTGCATATCATGGCATGGCATGGCACAAAAACGAACCTATGGGTTAGAACTTTCAAAATGAGGCTTCTAAATGATCATAGATAAAGAATAGATTTATGAACTTAGTTTTTGGAAGCATATAGATTGCATTACCCGAATATTGTGACTATTTTGATAGTTAAATTTGGTAGACTATAGTATGTGGTCTAATTTGGCAGTGTTGCCACTTTAATTTGGTGAACTACAATGTGTAGTCTAATTTTGTAAAATTGGGGGTCCTACTCCCAGGCAGCTCCTTGTTACCCTTTTTGATAATGGTAAACTATAGTGTATAGTCCAATTTGGTAGGGGTCCTACTTCCCGGCAGCTCCTTATTGACCTAGGTTCTTGGATGTTGTATCCAGATGCCCAATTAAGTTGACTAATTGAAAGAAGTTTGGAGGGCATATGATATCAGTACCGATATATGCCAAGTGCATGAGTATAGCATGCTATATTGCTAGCAATAAATGCCTAGTTGGGCGAATGCATATGTGAAGTTGAACCTACAAGTTATAATTGAAATGTTTTAGTTGTGATATATAGTATTGTCTATCATATTATCTATATTATGTTGTTTGTTATCCACTCTCACTTAGTTTCAGTAGCTGAGGGGATAAAATGTTTTATCTTCGAGTTAACTGTATCATGAAGGGCCCAATACTAAGGGGAGGATATATATACTGAGAGCGTGAGTCGGAGTTAGCGACTTTTGTACGGAGCTTATACTAAGTCAGGAATCTTATTATTGTGAAGATGATAAAGGAAAAAGCTCGTTCATGTTTTAATGTAAATATTATATTGTACACATAAGTTGTAATAGAAAATTTAGCTAAACTTTGATGTAGAGACCTCTTTATTATGTAAATAATGTTGTCTTTTGATGAATGAGCAGGTTGAGTTAAGTTTTCAATAAGTATTCTTATGTGATGGTGCATCCCGTGCTATATTGGGATGTGACAGGAGAAGTGCAAAA
Source organism: Lumnitzera littorea (assembly GCA_024138015.1). Taxonomy (NCBI): domain Eukaryota; kingdom Viridiplantae; phylum Streptophyta; class Magnoliopsida; order Myrtales; family Combretaceae; genus Lumnitzera; species Lumnitzera littorea. The sequence goes on from JAMXBB010000009.1 coordinate 85,024,830, forward strand.
GATCGGCTTAGAATGGACGATGATCAATATCCTAACAATAAGAGAAAAAGGCTACGAATTCCAATATATTTAGTCCATACACTAGTCAATCGTCCAATTTTAGACATATTGATGGAAGTGTGTGGATAGAGAGTCATGTTATAGTGGCTAGAGAGGATGAGAGAAAACCCCTCAAGGAGAAATTCCAACAAATACTACAATTTTCATCGTGAGAAAGGCCATAACACAAACGAATGCATCTAACTTAAGAACGTGATTGGGGGTGCAATTGAGTGAGGGCAGTTGCATAAGTTTCTGGCACATGATATTGAGAATATTGAGCGACCATCTTAGAGGAGACGAGAAGACCAAGAGAATGTTACTCAACCAGTTATTGCCGGGAAAGATGCAAGAGACGAAAACATCAGTAGAGCACCTAATGGAATAATCAACACTACTATTGGCAGACCTTTTGTTATAGGCTGGTCAAGCTCTTCGAGTTTGACTAATGACATTAATTATGTTTGCAATATACAAGGCAAGAAGGTCAAACTCAATAATATAATTTCTTTCATAGAATAAGATTTTGAAGGTATTCAAAGGCTGCATGATGACGTACTTATGATTAGTGCGAGAATTGCCTACTTTGAGGCCAAGAAAATTCTCGTTGACACTAGAAGTTCGGTAGACATTATTTTTCAACACACTTTGATCAGATGAGACCAAAGATCAAAGCATAGTTGAGATCCTACATTTATGATTTGTATGCCTTCAACAATAAACCTGTTTGGATAATTGGAGTAATCTCTTTACCAATCTAGATTAGAGATGACGAGCATGTTGTGGAAGACAAAGTAGACCTCCTTGATGTCAAATGTTGGTCCCCATATAATATGATGATGAGATGGCCATGTCAACACTTATTCGACATTGTCCCTTCCATTGCTAACCTTAAGGTCAAATTCCCCACTCCTTTGGCAGTCAATGTATGTAAAGGGGATCAACACTTGGTAAGATCCTTGTACATGAGGGCATTAAGGTGAGTAGAAATTTTTCAAGTGGAAACTTGTCTAGAAGAAAAGTTAGTCGATGTAGACAATGCTGAAAATGAAACGGAGGAAATTTCATTAGGAGGTGATTATGAAAAGATGACTAAGAGAGGGAAACCCTTGTCGGCAGACATCCGTCGAAGTTTAATCAACTTCCTGCAAGACAATGCCGATGTATTTACATGGTCCCCTTTAGACATGTTAGGTATCCTTAGAGATGTTATAGTACACATGCTTCAGATCGATCCAAGCGTAAAAGTGATCCAACAAAAGAAGAGGCATTTTTCCCCTGAAAGGTAAGTAGCCATAGAAGAAGAAGTCTAGAACTTCTTAAAGGTAAGATTCATTCAAGAAGAGCCTTATCCAACTTGGCTAGCCAATTATGTACTAGTCAAGAAGTCTATTGGCAAATGGCACATGTGCATAGACTTCATGGATCTTAACAAGGCCTATCCTAAGGATTGCTTTCCCCTATCGAGAATTGATCAAATGGTTGATTTAACTACCGGGCATGCATTACTCTCTTTCAGGGATGCTTTTTCTGGCTATGAACAAATTAAAATGGATGAGGAAGATGAAGTTCACACATCATTTGTCACTAATTTTGGAACATATTGTTATACAGTGATGCCTTTTGGGTTAAAAAATGCCAATGCAACTTATTAATAGCTTGTCACTTTGATGTTTAAGCCCTAGATACATTGAAACTTCGAAGTGTATGTTGATGACATGATTGTGAAATGCACGATAGAGGATTGGCATCTTGCTAATCTTGAGGAGACATTCACTACCTTAAGGAGATACAACATGAAGCTAAATCCGTAGAAGTGCATCTTTGGTGTTACTTAGGAAAAGTTCTTAAGGTTTATGGTCACTCAGAGTGGTATCGAAGCTAATTCGAGAAAGATTGATGCGATCAGAAATATGAAATCTCTTCGTACTGTTAAGGAGGTTAGGAATCCACTAAGTGAATAGCTACCCTTAACAAGTTTGTGTTCAAAAGCGCAAATAGGTGCATAGAATTCTTTAAAATTTTAAAGAATCCTAGAGATTTCAAATGGATAGGTGATTGCAAAAAGGCATTTAGTGAGCTTAAAGAATTTCTTGTATCACCATGGTAAGGAGCATCGGCCAATCTTTTATGTAAATCATGTCCTACAAGGATTGAAGCATCAATATACCAAAATTGAAAAATTTGTGTTAGTAGTGGTTCTCTCGATAAGAAAGTTGAAACCGTATTTTGAAGCTCACTAAATTATTGTCCTCACTAATCAACCTTTATGATAGGCATTGCAACGGCCAGATTCTTTAGGAAGGATGATGAAATATGCGTTGAAGCTAAGTGCTTATGGTGTACATAACAAACCTAAATGACATTAAAAGCTCAAGTCTTGGTAGATTTTCTAGTTGTGTTCACAGGTGAGGAAGACAGCGTGGAAATTGCTGAGAAACCCATATGGTATCTTTATGTTGATGGATCTTCCATTAGAAAGGGAAGTGGTGTAGGCCCTATTCTGTAAGGACCCCATGATGTTAAGGTTAATCATGCCTTGAAATTTAGATTCTAGCTGGCAATAACAAAGCATAATATGAAGCCTTAATAGCTAGACTTAAATTAGCAAAGGAAATTGGTGCTAAGAAACTCAAAGTTTTCTTTGATTCACAACTGGGGGTGAATCAAGTCAAAGAAAGTCATGCAGTGACGAAAGAAGAAATGAGCGAGTACTTATTGATAATACGAACATTTGCGGAAGAATTTTAGTCCTTTTCAATTCATAAAATACCAAGGAGTAAGAATATTGCCGTTGATAAGTTATCTAAGTAGGCCAGTATGGCATTTCTTGATCTAAGCGATAAACTCTTTATCAAGTTTCTCCCATAAAGAGTTTATCCATTTTTTTGCAGAGCTGCAAATTGGCTCCTTACTTAAAAGAAAAGTTCTGGATGGATCCCCTTGTAGATTATCTAAGGGATGGGGTCTTCCCTAATGACAGGAAAGAGGCTTGAAGATTGATTTATCAAGCAGTGAATTACATGCTGATAGATGACTAACTATACAAGCACGGTATCTCCCAACCTTATCTTCAATGCCTACCACCAAATGATGTACAACGGCTGTTATTTGAGCTACACAGTATTGTATGTAGCAATCACGTGAAAGCATAAACACTGTATATCTATTCTCTATAATTTGACTATTATTGGCTGACAATGAAAGAGGATGCAAGAACATCTATTCGACATTGTCCACAATGTTAGAAGCATGAGGTGCTAAGTCATACGTCATCGACTGAACTATGTTATTTGACTAGTCCTTGGCCTTTTGCCCAATAGGGATTAGACAAACTTGGACCATTTCCGAAGTCTACAGCCCAATGACAATAAGTTATTGTTGTTGTAGATTATTTCACAAAGTGAGCAAAGGTTGAAGCATTGGCAAGGATTAGTGAACAAAAGGTTGAGGCTTTTCTCTTCAACTTCATCATATCGAGGTTTAGCGTCCCATTCATGATAATCATGGATAATGGATCACAATTTGACAATGATAAATTTCGAGCATTCTATGAGAAATATGGCATTTGCCTAAATTACACATTGGTAGCTTACCCTTAGATTAATGGATAAGTAGAAGCTCTCAACAAAATTATCTTAGGTAGCTTGAAGAGGAAAGTCAATCAAGCCAAGGGAAGATGGGTTGATGAATTACAGGAGGTTTTATGGGGATATCAAACTACTTATAGAACTACAATAAGGGAAACGCCCATCAAGATGGCCTATGGTTCAGAAGCAATATTGTCGATTGAATTGGACCTGTCGAATATATGCTTGCAAAATTTTGATTTGATGACTAATTAAGTCGGCTTAATGGAAAATTTAGATATTATTGAGGAAATCAGAGATGTTACAAGAACAAGAGTTGCAACATATTAGCATAAGGCAGCCAGGTATTATAATTAGAAGGTGGAGCATAAAGTTTTTTAGCTTAGAGATTTGGTTTGCTAGAAACTAGAGGCGACTAGCACGCGAGAGAAATAAGGGATGCCTGGTGCAAGTTGGGAGGATCTTGTTAGGGTTCGGGAAATCATTGATGAAGGGGTCTATTGACTAGAAAGGTTGGATAAAACAATCATCCTTCGTACATGGAATGCCGAGAACTTGAAACTTTATTTTAATTAATTCCCTTGATGTCGTAATGCATTTCCATTTGTTTTGTAAGGCAATGCCCTAGTTGTTTCAAAAGAGAATTATGTTCAAAGTTAACTTTGATTCGTTTCTTTACTCGATCATTTTATGATCGACGGTTTATTAATAAGTTCAAATTGTATGGTGAATGAACTAGTACTTTTAGTTCAAACCTATCATGGTCAACAAACTTTATAAATTCGTTGAAAAGCCAAATAATTAACTTTATAATAAGTTTAAGTAAGATGGTTAGTCCACGTCTCAAATGACTAACCGATAATGTCTCAAAAGACACCTAAATATCACGTATGAAATAAAATATGCCAAGAAAATATTGCGTAGGAAATAAAACATGCTGAGAATATATCGTGTGTGAAATAAAACATGTTAAGAATATATCATGTGTAAAATAAAACATGTTAAGGAAATAGGGTGTGTGAATCAAAACATGCCGATAAACCATAGAGTGCATGAATTGAAAATGCTAAAACTACATAATAACACATTATATGAAATGTTCGATCATTCGGTCAAACCATGCCTATACAACATAAAAAAATATAATACAACAATCTTAACACAACGAGTTCTTTGATTATGCAGAGGCATTTCCTTAATCGGAGGAGGGGACCTTATTGGATCATATCTCTTTTTTGGCGCTTAGGGTTGTGGAACAGGTAGATTTCTCTTTGCACACATAGGGGATCTTTGTAGACAGATGATCTTTGTCATCACCAAGATCTTCGACATAAGCCTCGTTATCACCCTACATATTGATCTCGACGTCTGAATCTTCATTGACTTCTTTGTCATAACTATTGACTTTATCATCAACGTTGGTGAACTCTAAGCACAAAAGATCATACTTAAGGTGAAACTTTAGGATGTCTTCTCTTGCCTCTTAGACCCCCTCTAATAACTTTTTTCTTAGTAATCTTTTGTATTGTTGACTTAGAGTCATGATTTCAAGTGTCTCTTCAATAGAAGGCCCTTGTTCTATTGCCTCTTCTAACTCAGCAATGTGGCTTTGCAATTTAGAGTTGTTGGTCTCTAGTTCCTTTATCTTCATCCTAAGCCTGTCGTCCTTATCACTCATTGACCTAAGTGTTCGGCTTAAACCCTAGCATTCCTCTTTTTTCTTATGAAGCTCCTCCTTCAAGTTTTCAGCTTCTTTGTGTTGCTGAGGCTTGAGACTTCATTGGCAGCCAAAGAGTGTGCCGATTTCTTAGTAGCAAGTTTATCTTGATACTTTCTAGCCTCCATCTTAGCCTTAATTCTTGCATTCTCAACAGCTACAATTTGAACTTTCAAGGAGTTGCATGCATCCTTAATTCTCTGCAATAAGTTAATATGGAATGATGAATTCTCTAGACCACGTAGCAAAATACATAAAAAATTATTATTATTATTACCTTTTTCATTTCTTTATTGGCTTCATCTAAGGACATCAAAACATAGCTGTTGATCCGTAAACAAACAGGATTGATAGCAATCAAATATGCCTAACAATTGAAAGGATTCAATTGATACTTATATCATATAGTTTGGCTACGAAGTGCGCTTTAGTACAACTGTTGACTTTATCGACTTCCTTTTCTGTAATTTCCCTATCTTAGGGAAGGATGATACCTTCCATCAAAGCTAGGGATTTAGTCCTATGGTTTAACGCCAAGTTTCTATGGAGGATGTTGTGGCCCTAGAATGGAACAAAATACTCCTTTACCTCATTGTTTAGGATAAATTCAGTGCTATTGATGCCAGGAGCTTCAATCCTCATTACCTCCTTCGTTCTCTCATCAAAAGTCTTGGATTTCTTAGGAGGAGTTTGGCCAGTAAGCTCCTTACCACTTTTCTTATAGGGACTCAGCGCAACATCTACTTGAATTGACAGTCCCTCAGCAACTTTTAGAAGTATGACTTCATTTCTACAGCAACTACCGATTTCTTAGCTAGGTTCTCTTGGCTCTTCAACCTAAGGAATACCTTCCTGAGTTGCTACTTCTTTGACTTGCGTAGCTATAAGAGTCCTACTTTTCTCACTCCCTTATTGCCTCTTGGCTAGATGGGAGGCCTTCTTTTAGGTCGCTACTTGCTTCGCTACTCCCTCTTTTATTGCTTTCTTGATAGTATGTAGTTGAGTAAAAGCAATCGTAGAGTCTACACGTTTGTCGGCTTTGTATTTTTTGGCCTTTGCTTGAGCTAACAGCTTAATAGGATTCACATCACCTGTGCCTATGTCTACAATAAAAGATAGTGTATTAACAATAAATACAGAGAAACTAAGGACTTACATGTTTCGTATCGAGTGAAGCTCAAATGCTAGATTATCCTTTCTTCAAGGAATGAGAACGGCCTTCCTCTTGTAGCTTTACTTGGCATGGCTATCTCTTAGTAGCATACCTTCTTTTTTGAAGAAGATTGGTTCTCCATTTTCATATCGCCTTATAACTCTTTCGGTGTCCTAGTAAAACATCTTAGTTTTCCTCTTCTCCTGAATCTTCTTTGTTGTGGCAGCATCATTTGGCATCAATTCAATGTGCTTAGTGAGGATTGGCTCAGTTTATTTAGTCTGAAAATCTAACTCTTCATTTGAAACAATAGATACGAACTTGTTGTGCTACTTGTGGATCTTGGACTCCAATTCATCTATGAATTTCTACCTATGCCTGGCAGTTGCAAAGTACTAACCGTTGAGCTACCTCTTAATTATAAAGAAATACTGAAATAATTGAGGTGTATCCTAATCTTCAACTTCTTCACAAACTATCTTGAAAGTCACAAGAAGCCAATAAGTGTTTGATGAGAACATACTAAGCGCAACTTGAAAACAATTGAAGAACTGCTTGACAAAAGCTGTGAATGGGAAGTGTAGTCCAAAGTCGAGATATTTCAAATAGATGTGAAATTCGTGCTCTCTTGGAAAGCACACCCTATCCTCCTCTCTCGGCCTCCTAAGATTCCATGTTTCGGGAAGGTCTTGCCAATATTTGTTATGTTTCAAAACAAGAACCCTATCGACAGCATTAGGTACTCCGTCTAGTGAATCACTAAAGTAGATAATATTATTATACAAGTATCTTGCCATAGATCTTCCTTCCTTATCTTCTAGATAAGTATCTGCTGTAAGAGAGTTAATTTGAGCAAGTTTATCCCACCTCTCTACTACACTATCAGTTGAGCTACTCGAGGAACATGTCATTTTCTCTCCTTCTTTGGAGGGGGAGAAGTAGCCTTGGTCTTAGTTACTTTAGAATATGAAAGAACAAGTTGACGAATTACATTTCAAACCATACTTGATTTTGACTATAATGAATATTATAGAACTTTTTGAAGAGTTTACAGGTGAAGACGAAATGTCGAAAGTAAGTGAAAGCTTACGGATGCAAATTAAGATGAAATCTGTTTTTAGTATTGAAAAATTCCTTATATATGGATGATTTACCCTCATAACTACAACACATTTCTAATAGAAATGATGCACTACTTAGATGATGGCACAGGTTGTTGACATGTGTTTCGAGACAGTAATTTAGTGGTTATCAAGGCTTTGATAGTTATTAGTGTTTACGGTGTAATTACGGCTAGGGTGACGGCTATTGTATGTACTACCATTTAGTCTTATAACAGGCAGGAATATTGAAAAGTTGCGACCTTTCAAGTAGGATAGGATTTATCCTTCTAAATAGAAATCAAGGAACTTCCCATATTACTCGACATTTGGGAAATTATTCCTTACTCATTCCCATAAAGAATATTAAAATATTTACTCCCTTAGTTGAATTCTCGACTATGGGAGTTGGGGGGTAAATTTTGATAATTGAATTTCATTCACTTGGTTACTCGGCGGATGACATGATGAGTAACTTACTTTTCAGCTAACGTCAATTAACATAGATCCATATTTGATTTGAATTTAAGGAAAGTTATAATGACCCTAGGAGGGGCCTAGTAGTATTGCCTAGAATTTCCATATCACGTATGCACCTATGATAAGAAAATCACCTTGCAAGTTAGAGATTACAAAACTTTAAATAGTTTTTCGCTAGGGTCTTCAATTTTAGTTCATTAACTCATTATATAATATAAGTAATTATGGATATCCATTTTTTCCACAGTTCCTTAGAACCACAGAGAATCGGTATCTCTGACCAAAATAGTGAAATAAGATAGACAATTCTAGAAAATTCTAAACTTTCTAAAGATACTAAACTTAATTGAGATATTAGTCATTTTGCGGAGCATTCCGAAGTAACTACATAAGCTTTTCATCATACTGATTCAATGGTAGCACTTTACACTCAATTCCTATCCCTGTCCTAACTATCGATTAACTTACAAGGAAAAGAACTACTAGGGTGTAAGCTTATGCTTAATGAGATAATTACCCTCATTAATACCGCATGGAAAAATTTATTAGATGCACAATCATATGAATGCATGAATAATCAGTATGCCAAACAACACATGCAGTGACTTAGGAATTGCATACGACTCAAAATTATGCCCCCTATAGTCAGGGTTTAGAGATAATTAACCGAACTAAACCAAAATTCAGGTTCTAGACCTTGGGTTTTAATTCATTTGCACTATTGTACTTAAGTAAAAAACAAAACCATATATATATGTATATATGTATATATATATATACGTAGATTGTATATAATATACTTTCTTTCCAAACAACAAATTGTAGTTTTAAAATCCTAAGTTTAGTAGTGTGGTAGCCCCCGCAGTCCACAAACACATGCCCTAAGTAGAAGCCACAAGACTTGGCCCCTCGCTGACGGTTGGCGTCTCCCGGTGCTTAGTAAGCCCATTAGCTTAGGACAAAGACTCAATAAAAATGATGACATAGCTAGTGCTCAATCTTGTAGGAGGCTCGTCTTCTTGTGAGTCCCTTCCCATCTTTTGCATGAAGCAGCAGTCGGTGTTATCCGAATGCAATATGGGGAATGCATGAATCATCTTATTTCTTAATCATATAGATTGTTAATTCGATTTTTCAAGGTGATCAAACAATTTCATTCATATAATTACAGGTGTAAATTATCACAATAATTCCCATTATTATATAATTAACAATTCATAGCATTCAATTCACAAATCCATACATATGCATTTTCCATATCCCACAAGCATCCAAATTTATATATATAAGTTTAGGTACATCTATTCTATAAGCAAAATCAAGTAAAGAGTCATCGAGAATTTACTCACTCCGCCATGCGGATTAATCAAAATAATCCGAGATAGGTTGTCTCCCAAAAGCCGGGTCCCCTGGACATCTCAAATGTAATACTATAAGGATTTGAAATAGAATTTGGAAAACTAAACTAAAACCCTTTTAATTATACTTTTGATTTGGCTTCATATGTTTCCTGGTTTTTACTTAAAGTTTAATCACGTATAACTTTCTCATTTTAAATCCGATTTTTATGATCTTATAGTCAATCTTCATCATTTTTAAGTATGCTTTAATGTGGTGAGGTTATATTTTCATGATGAGGCATGCAAAACTGCCTATAGGTCAGAACAGTAGTGATCCACATGATTTGGAGTGTTTTTGGGCTTTGTTTAGTTAATGGGCTTTTTGGTAACTTGGGAAATTCTTTGGGCTTGGGCTTAGGACTTTATTCCAAACTTAAAATACTCCTTAAGGTCAGATTTTCAACTTTGGTTTACACTCTTGGTGCTAACAACAACTCCTTGGGCTTTTATGTGGGTTTAAGTTATCAAATGGGCTTATTTTTGGTTCAAATCAAAGTTAGTAACTTTGTTGGGCTCATGGAGTCTTAGGTGGACTTCTTGTGGGCTTCAAAACAACCTTCCTTAATATTTTAAAGTGTTGGTTATAATTTTAATGAAGGCCTAACTTAGAGTTCTAGGCTCGTTTTGAGAGTTTTAGGCTCGATTTTGAGTTTTAGGCTTTGTATACTTGCTATACTTGCTTTGGTTAATCTTTTTTACTTTATTCACTTGGTTTTATCATATTTTTAAGTGGCTTTTACTTATGTTCTAGATCTGGTCGTGATGAATCTAAGGGGTTCTTACTTGGTTTTTCAACTTGTTTTATCATTTCCTTATGTTTAAGGGTTAGATCATGAACCTAGGCTACTTATATTCAAATCTTAACTTAAATTCTCTTCCATGGGATGATTACTTAGCTCATACTTTACATGAAAATAGTAGATCTCATACTTATCACAACTTCCATATCATAGTTCATATCTTGCAAGGTTGGTTTCTTCATAAAAACTTCATGTAATGGATTTTTCTTTACCTAAAGCTAGGTTTGAGCATCTTTAACTTAATAGAAATGGAAATAACATCTAAATGACTCACATACACTCCACGTCTAGCATGATGTCTCCTCATTCATGTACACATCTCATGATTTTCTTAACTTAAAATCTTTCATTCTAAGTGTTAAACATATATCTTCACATAATACCAACTTAGCATGCTCATATTTCAACTTTCATGTAAAGGGGTTCACAAGCTTACTTCTTAAGGTGGTCTAGCTATTTTATCATCTTATGATCATGCTAATATCTTCATGAAAACATGGTCTCCTAACATGTAATACCAAACCACTAACACAAAGAAACAACTTACTCGTCCTTAAAGCGAAAACAAGGTGGTGGTGCAACTAAGTTTCCTTTTAGTTCGTTGTCTTCCTTCCTCTTCTTGTAAGTTCTTTTGAAAGATAGGTTCTTGATCTTTGAAGTGGGTTTTGAGGATATTTTAAAGTTCCTAAAAGTGGTTTTTGAAATTGACTAAAGGAGGCAACAAAATCAAGCTTTTGTACCGTAAGTTATCAAGCAAAAAGGGTAGTGGCAATGTAGGGTTTTGTAAGGTTAGGTTTCTTCTTTTGATTTGTGTTTAAAGTGAGAGAAAAGGAAGTGAAAATGAGAGTGAAAGAGGGAGAGAGTGTCAGATTTTTTTTGAATGGGAGGAGAAGTGTGTGCGAGAAGTTTTAATTGATTGTCTTTTAGTATGCACAAATGCCAACTTTTTGACAAGACTAGATGATGTAAGCATTAAGGGGTGAATAGTAGATGTGTAAGACAATTGAGTGATTGAAAGTTGACAAGGCATGGCCTCCCTTAAGTTCTCTTCCCAACCAGCCATAGGGTGTCCTCTTGAGGCATTGAGTTGTCTTGTCACTTAATTAAAAGTTAAACACATAAAATAATATGATAACTTGTCCATATGTAGTATAAGTTGTGGTGTGATAAGGTAAGTATCTTATCACTAGTTTTTGATAAGTTATCAATTGATAAATGATTCCAACTTTCAATTAATAAGTTATTTAGGGTGATTGGTTGGTTTACTTATTCATGTACACAAGTCTTATGAATGAAGATAAGAAAACTGTCTTATATGAAATTCTTTTGGAGTTTGTTTCTTAAATTGATTTGTATGTTATGATTTAATTCTTATAAAATTATGAAAATTCCTAGAGTTTGAATAAAATTATTCAAATTAAATTATCAATTAGTCACTTAGGGTTATAAGTCTTTAATTGTTTTTGGGTTTAAGGTTTTGAGTGACTTAGAGTCCGTAGTTCTCGTAGTCGAGTTTTATCGATAATAGACTTTTGAATTGGAAAATTAAATTCTTTTTTAAATGAAAACTTGAATTCTTAGCTTAGTTTATCCTTGGGAACATTTGGGAAATATTCTTAGTTGAATTACAAGTTTGCTAAAAAGCAGGGTTTGCAACTTATCCATATGTAACATGACTTATAAGTGAAAATAAGGAAATTGTTTTATATGAAATTCTTTTAGGGTTTGGTTCTCAAATTAATTTGTAGGTTATGATTTGCCTCTTAAGAAATTTTAATGTTTTCTAGAGTTAAAAAAAAAAATTAATGAAGTTATATTTTTAATTATTTATTTAGGGTCATAAGTCCTTGATCATCCTTAGTTTTAAGGTTTAAGTGAGTTTATATATGTTTAAAGGTTTTTCACTAACTTGGGGAGTAATTGACTTACACTTAGGAGCTTGAGGTTCAATTAACTTAATTATTTTGAACCATCGCTTTATTATACAACACATACATATACATACACACACACACACACACACACGATAGATTATGAAAAGAGAAGGAAATTACTTACTAATATATTTATATATATATACATATTATGGGGCTACTTATGCACACAAGTAAAATAATTTTTGTAAATTCATTAATTTATTCGTTTTAACTAGCTTAGTTTTGTTGTTTATTATTACTTAAAATAATCCTTGATTCGTTCGTTATCAGTTTTATATGATTTCACAAAATTATTGATAATTTTATTGGTTTATAACTTTTTAAGCATTAAGATAATTTTATATAGTTTTAAAAATCTTTATGATTTGATATTTACGGTTTCTATTAAGTTTAGGTTTATATTTTTAAAAGTACGCGTATGTAGGGATTGAGGTTTTCTTGCATAAATAGGGTTTCCAAATCATATAATAAGGCTTTTCAAGTTCGTTTTAAGTTTCAAGTTTAAAATTTTAGTCGGTTTTCATTTTATGTGGTCTTGTCGACTTAAGAAAATATTTACAATACTCGAGTCTGACACCATGTTTAGAAGGTTAAATTTACAGAGTCTACAAAAGTGGCACAAATAATTATCACTTAGCATGGTTATATTACATAATTGCCTATTATTCCTTCATTGGAGGAATGAACCTGGTCGAGAGGTCTTTACGTGTCCTCAATAATCATGCGGTTAACTGCTATTTTAGACACTTGGCATTCACCTATAAATACAAAGAAGAAGTACTGTAAGAATGATTTGAGACCCATAACTACTCACTTTATTTTCTCACTAAATTCATTTATTAACTTATGCATTGGAATTACTACAACGGACTGGCCCCGGTACCCTTTAGTTCTTTGTGCTTTGTAAGAAAGAAATCATCCAAAAACCATACAACAACACCTAGAGAAACCTAAGACTTTACTAATAGGGAATTGAAAGTCAGCCTTTTGCAGTCTTGACTTTGACTTTGATGTATTAGCCTTTCCTCTACCATACTTACATCCTATTCTTTATGAACTCATCTTCACTTTGATGAACTTTTTAAACCCTAACCCTAGATTTGGTACAAACCATTTGTGTATTGGTGTGTATAGAAGAAGAAGAGAGTTTGTAAATGTATGAAGTGAGAATTGAATATATTTCAATTTTGTAATAGATGAGACATAATTTAGGGAAGAGGTTATAGAGGATTTTGCTTCAATGAACGATTCACTAGGAGGGTTATTTTGGAAGGGAGAGAGAATATTGGGATTGGAAATGCTAAAAGGTAATATTTTGCTTTTATGCTATTTGTCACTTTTTTTCATAAAATATATTTTAGTAAAAAAAAAAATTTCCCTTGTTGATTTTTGGGTTCCCTCGAAATTGGAAATAAAAAATTCAACTTTTAAAATTTTTAACTTCAACCATCCAGAAATGTTATTGGTTGCCCTTAAATGGTTTTATTGGGTGGTTTTCAAAAGTTCTACCCAAAAAGGTTTGCCTCATTAAGCAATATTTGTTGTAGTGTGTGATTAAATAGGAAAGATGAATAAGGAACAATAAATTAAATAAGAACAATAAAATAAATAAGAACAAATAAAATAACTAAACTAATCGAAACTAAAACTAATAAACAAGCATAAATCAATTAAAAGAAAGAACACATAATCCTCAGTAAATTTTTGTTATCTACTACCTAGCTCCTTATAACCATTCAGTCTCAATTATTCCTTAGAATGTGGAGATACCTAATCTAAATTGACTGGACTCACGTCTCTAGTCTCTTCCTAATCTTGAGACCTTTTCTAATTGAATCACTTTTGAATAGAGCATTGCAGGATCGCATTAAGAACTTAGATTCCACTATTAGGTTAGCTTTATTAGGGTTACTTTAATCTGGAAGAAATCAAATTGCTAAATAGTTTAGTTAACCCTAATTCTCTTTAATTACACTTGTCTGTTCACTGTCGGACTCATATCTCTACACCAAACTCATAAATCAAATTAGCAACCTGGGTAAATACTAATTGATGATAATATAATCAGTGTAATCAGATCTTCAAAGAATAAAATCATGGATTAAATAAGAAGAAATTGTTCTAAGGAGAACTAAGGTTCTATAACAATTTACAAAGAACATTCAAAGTAACAACATAATGAAAAGAAAAGAAGTAATGTTGAGAGAACCCTAATATAATTCTAGCTACATCTTTTCCCAAGGAGCTCTCCTTGTGACCTTAAGCCTATACACCTATTTATAAAAAGTGGTTCTAGAATTACAAAGAAAACCTAACAAAAATAAAAGATTTAGAAATCATAGCATGTTCATAGGCTAACGACACGGTTGTGGAGTTGGGACGTGTACTTATACTTTGTTTGAAATCTTCAAATCTTGATGAAATTGATATAGGAAAGGAGCACGACTAAGGACCATGGCCGTAGTCCTTGACTGTGATCTTTACTAGAAATGAAATTTAAACTAATTAAGCTCAAAATATTATAAAATTAACTAGATTAATATCTAAAATAGCTTAAAATACTTATTAAATATGTATGCTAACTTCATATTATCACGCGGCATCCTCATTGTTCAATGCCATCCCTTCAGGGTCTTCTTCCAAATCTTCCCCTTCTTCCCAAAGTGGAGAACCATTATTTATCAACTCCTTTATTTCATATACTCTCCTGTATAGGACATGAGTAGCTTTCTCAATCTTAATGTCAAATTCTATGAGATCCTTTCTGCTACTCTTAGTCATATGCTTGAAAATATATACAAGTTAGAGACAACTAAGAGAATAAAACACCACAAGAAAAGAAGGATATAGCATATAGGTAAAAAAAATTAGTTAGAATAATTAGTCAAGGGATTTTCCTATTATCCTAATATTTTCACTCAATTAGCTTCTCAACAACAGCACCAAAAACTTGATTAGAGGCGAGTGTACCTATCAAATTATAATATAGTAAATGGATTTGAGTTTGAGTTTCTAATCCCTCAACAAACCATTAATTAAGAGGAAACCTAGGATTACTAGTCATTCTCCATATTCCCCAATTATCTAACTCAACAATTAAGGAGCAATTAAACTAATTGAAATTCAAATGAATTAAATAAAACCCCAACTAACAAAATAAATAAAAAGAACAAGAAGAAGAATAAGAATATTAATTTATTAAAGAACACATGATTTTTAGTAAATTTATTATTTACTACCTAGCTCCATGCAACTTACAATTCTTAAATAATTATTAGATTATAGGAGTTCCTAGTATGAGTTAATTGGAACCACTTTAACAAATTAACTCCTAACCTTAAGTATATTATACTTAAATCATTTCTATAATAAAGTATCTCAAGATTGCATTAAATTCTTGGATTCCACTATTAGATTACCCTAATTTTAAGAAGCTAAATAACCGAAACTCAATCTATTTAATCAATTCTAATTGCACTAATCTATTTATTATAGGATCTCGTAAACTTTATAGCAAACTCAAACATTAAGTCAATAGTTGATAATATTGATTTAAATATGATAAGCACAATGTAATTAGATCACAATAGTAATATCATTTATCGAATAGCAAAACAATGTCACATGAAATAAAATCAAAGAATTCAAAGAAAGGAAGAAATAACCCTAGCTTCTACTTTTTCCTACTCACTCTTTTAAAAGGAACTTTGTATAAAACTTAACCTAGACTCCCATTTATAACCCTTTAACCCTAAGGTTACAAGGAATCTTTCCAAAATAGGGAATTCTTGTGTCAACAACATGTTCATGCCCTAAAAGCATGGTCATGAACCTTAGGCATAAGTCTCCTTTGCAATTAAAACTCTTTGAATTCTTGAACAACAAGTTAGGGCCAAAAGCATGAGCATGATCTTCAACCATTGTAAACCCCTAAATTTTTTGACCTAACATTTGAAGTAGACTCAAGCATGTTGGATATTCTTAAGAGTCGACAAGGTTAGTGAAAGTGAAAACTCTAAAATAACTAATCAATCACGTATAAAATATTTCTACTCTAAACGTATGTAAATACTAAAGATTTCATTCGAAAGTGATAAAAACCCTAAAACTATAACTTTAAGGATATAAAAGCACTAATTCACCCTAATTTACTTTAAAACCCTAATTGATAATATAACCTTAGTATTATACTAAATCATTGGTAAAAGATTAAAAATAACTTCCAATCATTCATAAATACATATAATACTAAAGTAATCCCTTAGAAACTAAGATATTGCATTATGGATCACATTCATCTTTTAAGTATATAAATAGGTTAGTATTATATAGAGTTAAGAGTTTAGTTGATGCTTGTGTTATATGTAGTAAGTATTAGTACCTTAAATGACACTTTCTATGATAATTACATTAAGTGGCCTACCAAATGATGTATATAGGATATAAATACCTAAAGGAAGATCTCATTCTGTCTTTACTAATCAATTCAATAAACCCCATGTTTCCTCTCATTTCCTTAATTTTCTTCCTAATTTTCCCTAATTATTTTATTATGTACACTTGGATTACATGTAAATTTGAAATGTTGACCAAGTCAAAGGTTGACTAAGTCAACATGTTGAAAAGTCAACAAAATGTCATTGTCATCTAGAGAACTCTTTCCTTTTCTTTAACTTTCTACTCATTTTTTTCCCAATTCCACCCCTCCTTTTGCTGTCCACTCCCCTCATCACTTAGACTCCACTTCTCTTCATCTTTTCAAACACAAAACAACACAAAACAAAGTCCTTTTCTCCATTTCCAAAGCTGTAACCCCCTTACTCCCTTAATTCCAAACACTTTCTCACTTCACTTTCACAATTTCTATTATCATAAACCAAGGAGAAAAAGGTATGTTAGCATATGATTTTCTATCTTATGTAGTAGTTAGTTGTATAAATTAGGTTAGCGTAGAAATTTGGTATAATATGTGCATATGTGTTGTTGGAAGTGAAAGCTTTATATTCATGCTTAGAAGTGTAAGAATCCTTAGTAAATGGAAGAAGAACACATGTACATATGCTTAAGTTTGTGTATATAAGAGTACACTTAATAAATACATCTATGAAGACCTTTGTACATAAGTACCCATTATGTACATAACCTAAAAAGAGGTATATACTAACTATACATACATATACTTTGCTAAATACACCCTTAAAGTGCAAAAATATGAAATTTGTGAAGTTTTCTTAAGAGGGAACATTAGGCATACGAAAATACATATAAAAATATGTATGTCACTGTATGTGTATACAGGTATATGTACTAGTATACATATGAGTACACAAGTATACATACTAGTATATATGTATAAAGTGTATGAATACATAAGGATAAGAGTACATATGTAATGGAAGATGTAAGCAAATGATGATGTAAGTAATGACATAATCAAATGATGACATAAGCCATGATATAAACAATTGATAACATAAGCCATGATATAAGCCTCTAAAATAATAAACCATAAGATCAGCTAAGTGTAAGAATTAATGGCTAATGAAATCATTAACTACTAAAATAGAATATCAAATTAGCCAATAGGAATAATTAAGCTTCAATAGTTAGAATTTCAATAAATTTAGTCTATATCATAAAACACGGGTTTTAACATCCAAAACGGACATCATCGTGTGAATGTACATCCGAAAATGATGAAAAACAACTATAAATTCGTAAATATCAGAAACAAAATGAAAATGTTACATATGATTAGTAATAAAGTCTAATCGGATAAAAATTGATAGTAATTTAGGTAGAACTAAGTAAATAGATATCTAGAATCATTAGTTAATTTAATTGCTTACTTTCGTTATTATATTGTAATGATCAAGTGATCTCAACGTGGGCGAAGATCTCCCAATTGATTACTACGACTAGAGCGAGTTGTCATGGCCGAGTGAGTATTTATCCTATGATTCCATGCTTGTATGTGATTGTAGATAGCGGACTTAAATGATATTGTTAATTGATTGTTGTGTAGGGTCAGGAAATGTTTGTGTATGTTATTATGTACTGAGTTATGAATTTACCTTAAGTACGAATAATATTTTGATTGCTGCATCGTAGTATAGATAATGATTGTATGTACTATTGGATGGTTACATCATAATTGGACTTAAGTATACTCGACTCATAAGAAGAAAGTGGTACATGCATCAACATGCATTGCATAGACATAATTTCGACCGTCACATTACATGGAGGTAGCGAGAGGTCATTTGAGGGTTGTTATTATAAATTTACTGGTTCTGTACTGTGCACTCGTATAAAATGACCTGATCTTAGCCCATGGGAATACTAGGTGTTGAAGGCACTAACCGCCTAGCTAAGGGTCGAGTCTAGAGGCCTTTATTTAGGGGTGAGTGTGGATTGCTGAGGCCCACTCATGATTATACTAGAACTTGGTTTTATGAAAATAAAGGACTTATTTGATTTAAGTACGGAACTTGGAATTTCATAGTAAAGTAAGTTCTAGTATAATACCCGAATCTGACTAGTGTCATGTATACTCTAACCCTAACTTTGAAGGGCGTTAAATCTGAGTTGCATGTATGGACTAGTTAACTATACATATTGTTTAGCGTTTTATTTGATCATTCATTCATATGTGTAAATATAATGTATTGATAACTTACTTGTGGTGTGGTTGAGGGTTTTTCTCACTAAGCTTAAGCTTATACCCTCTTAGACTTTTGCTGCAGGATGGCTTATTCATTGAGGCTGGTTGGGAGATGCCACAGGTTAGCTTAGGGACCTGGGTAAGAGCAGGCCATTCAATGTGATGAGAGAACTGATTATGCAGACTTTTACTTATATGGACCTAGACATACTAAATTACTGCTTACTGTAAACTTTATAGTTTAAATGTTATATAAATATGTTATGTGATGATATCCTTTGAATTTGTGTGTTTCTGGGAAGTTGGTATGTTGTAGAGCCTTATATATTGTGTAAAGAGTTTTTGATTGGAAGGGTAACCAATCAGGGGTTCTTCATACAGTATATGGCGTCTGCCACGACTAGACCGTCCTCAGTTTGTGACAATTGTGATCTCCTCTAGACATCAATTCTCAACCAAAATTTCTTCCTTTGAATGAAAAAGTTAATGTATTCTTCATTAAAGTTTCAACACTTCACCAAATTCCTCAAAAAATTATGAATGACTCTTTAACAAACCTACAATTGAAATAAATTACAAATAAACTTCAAATAATTCAAAAATAACACTAATAATCAGTAAAACCTCTACAAAACTACCATAAAATATATGTACTAAATAAGTGTTTGCTAAATTAGCAATTGAACTCGATTTAATTAAAAAACCTAATTAACATATGATAAAGCTAACCAAACACAAAAAAATAAAATAAAAGATTATAAACTAAATTGTTAAAGAGAATATAAACCGTAGTAAATCCATTATTCACTAACTGGCCTTGTGAACCATTCAATATCAATTACTTATTGGATCGTAGGAGTTCCGTATATAATTCGATTGGATTTGCTTCTCAAATTAACTCATAACCATAATTATACTCTACCTGAGTCACTTTTACAATAGAATATATTAAGATCGCATTGAGTCCTTGAATTCCACTACTAAGTTAATTTGGAGAAACCAAATAGCCGATCACTCAGTTTATTTCAATTCCTTCTAATCAAACTAGTACATTCATAATAGGATCTTGTAATCTCTAAGATAAACTCTATCATTGAATTAATAACTTGGGTAAACATTAATCTAACTTAATGAAGAAAAATTAAATATTTCACAAATTATCGTCAAATACTTAAATCAAAGCAAATAACTACTAAAATCTTAATTAAAAGAACCATCCTAAAATATATGTATAAAATGAATGTTATTAAATTCCGCCATACTTAAACTTTTGCTTGTCCTTAAGTAAAACAAATAATGACTAAGAAAACATCTTAAGGAAAAAAGTTCAAATTACATAGCTAAAAAATTTACTTCCTCAAATCATCATCTAAAACTTAGTAACTTCTCTTGAAACAATTACTTCATTTATCTTATCAAAACACTACCCTTAGAGTACTCAAATATTAATACACTGAAAACTATATTAGATTTCAACAATTAATCCATATAATCTAAAGTTAGCCATATCACTTAAATAAAAATTAAATTGAAGATTTGAATAAGTATTAACAAACTAAGAAGGAGTGTCATGCCCTGAAAGCTATCAAGCCTTAATAGTTTGTTGTGTGTGTCAATTTTATGCTAGAAACTGTCTTCTTAGTTGCTAGCATAACCTTGATATACTAAGGCTCATATGACAAGCATTTACAGTTCCACAAATATACTGATATTTATATAAATATCAAACTTATATTTACAATAAAACTACGTACAAAATATTTATAAAAGTGTATAGTACGTATCACAACTCAAAAGTAAGAATCCTACTAGATCTCTTAGGAGACCTAGGCGATCTTAAGAAACTGAAAAGCTCCAAAAATACAATTTAACATCAGTTTCTTCTCACTTGAACCCTGATTACACCTTTTGCATACTTGATGATGATCGTCACATGGCATGTTTAGTCAAACCCATAAGCAAATTTATAGGGGAGTGAGCAAACCACAACTTAGTAAGGGGCAGGAGGCAAAAAACATATTTAAGTTGAGCAAAATAACAAAGTCATTAATCAAATATTATGTACAATGCAAAAAAAAAAGTAATGTGCCATCCACACAACATTAACCAGTCTATTGTGAAATTAGAGAAATGACACTCGTTCTAACTTGGGTTAAGGAGTTACAATATGATGGCTACAATGCTAGTCATAAAGGCCATGATGCTCTCTCACAGTTAATTTCGGGCTTGTGCAATGGAGACCTTGCTCCTCCCATGGCTACTTTTGAATTGACATTTCTAACCTTGCCATGATCTTCTCTCTTGTCACTTAGTTTGATTAAGGTTGGGGAAAGTCCAGAACATTACACCTCATCGAAGGGGTTGTAATTTAGTCAAAGAAAAACCTAATCGTCTCCTAGTGGGATGTAATGCATGTCTTTTTAGAGTTTTAATTCGTATTTATATTAGTTCGATTAAGGGTGATCAATTAATTCATACCATACCAAATAGAGGCAAGCAACATAGCAAAACATGTAGCTTAGCTACTAATTAGCACTTTAGTAACTAAGCACAGGCATAGCATGTGTATAAACAATTGCTTGCAATCATAAGCATGCATATACTCTAGTCTCCACAAATCTCACTTGCTTGCAATGATGCTTACTTAAGCAGGTTGGTAACATTTGGCTCCTAATAGCTTAGAGATCTTATATATTAAAACTCATATTCAATATGCATCCTTCTATATATCTAATTCGCAGGTTAGTCTGCTTAACCTGTAACTTGCATTAAAGTGGGTTGGGTTAGAAATTCTAGCCTGCCTTTGTAATTGGGCCAAAGCAAGGCAATCTGCTTAACCTATAGCCCAATGTAGGCTAGGATAGGTTGGCCCACTTGTACGGCTCCATAGATGATTACCTAAAAGAATACTCTAATCATAATGAGGTGATTAGGTTAGTAAGTTTTCCTTGTTAAGTTATTAAATTCTATTTATAAGGGAGTATTACAACTCACTTTTATTTTTCCTAATAATTTGTGCCCTATTTATGCCAATTTGTGTGATAAAATAAACTACCATAAATAATACCATGAAATTTCTATGTACATAGGAGATTATATATATATATGTATGTATGTATTTATGTATATATTTATGTATATCTATATTATTAAAATCCAAGGAATTTAACTAACTGCCACCTATATCTCATTTTTAAAGTTATCTATTTACCTTTTATTTAATATTATTTAACAGAAAAACGAAAATCAAAATAACATTTTAAATATATATATATATGTATTTTAACTTCACAAGTGGAGTACGAAATTTTTACAAATAGACAAGATATTAAAAGCAACATTAATAAGGAAAGATGTAATTGCCGATTGTAACACTTAATGTATAAAACCCTATTCATAGAATATCATAACAGATTAAAATATATACACATACACTTTAATATAATTATTATAACTTCAATCAAATTTATGGATCCGAGTCCATCTCTTTAATGTTACAATGACAAAAATAAGCGGTTTATGAATATTATCTAGACATTCATGCAAATTAAAGATGGGTGTAAAAAGTTTCTTTGAAGGAATACTTAGGAAAAAAAAAATTTGCTTGAAATTAATGTGAACATCAACAATATTGTTTTTCCTTGTTCTTCAACCATCACAACAAGCTATTCCTAAAAGAGCAAGATTTTCTACAATCCCTTATTACTTAAAATAATGCCTAACTTTATCGAGTTTTCTATTTGTAGACATAAGTTAATTACTACTAGTTATCATGGTCCAGTTAACATACCTATTTATTATTAGTTTTTATATATATCAACAAGTATTAAACTAGTAGGTTGATAAACTTACCTTTTAATTCTTGTAGAATTCCTTAATTTTTCTGTTCATGATTTCCTTGTTGATTTCCAAAGTTCCAAATGAGTGAATGGGTTGGCTTCTTAATGAGTTATAGGAAACGTAGCAATGAAAATACTTAGGGTGGCAAGTTCTTCTACCTTATTTATCTTCAGTTAAATTAAACGAAGTAGCAGGTGTCTTCATTACCTTAATCCCTAGCTTAGTCACCTTGTTAATTTGCTGCTAAGAGTTTTCTTTTCTTTTTTTTTTTTTTAGGACTTGTAACTTTTTTTTCAGTTACTTCCTTTAAGTTGATTAGAAGATTTTAGCATTTAGATGGAATTTATCCATATTTGGATATTTTAGTTTAATTTATGGGTATATTGATTTTATATTGGGTATATTCAAGGAGTATTTATGTGTTTTATATGTTATTTTTTGTCATATTATGTATTTTATATGTTAAATAATTTATCTCTAGTATATCGTCATCTTTTAGGGCTCAAATTCAGAGATCCCAATAAATTAATACTATACTTAGTAGTTTAAGTAAATAGTTGAAATTAGTATTTTATTAATTTTTTTTTAAATCAAAGTTTACCCAATCACTTCTACTAACTTTTGTGGCCATGTTGTAAATTTTAAACTCAATCAAATAAATTTTTCTAAAAGCCCTAAATTTAGGTATAGTTACCCTAAATGCAATTTTAAGGGCTTACATTTTCACTCCTCATAAAAAGTTTTGTCTTAAAAACTTCCTCATAACTAAGATTTATAGGGTCAACTATTTACATGATTAACTAAGTTTGCTACAAGAGATCACTGATTTGTGGTTCTAAAGAGCCAAGGATACTTCTCTTCCATCGTGGATCTTAGTTCCCAAGTTGCTTCCGCTTCAGAACCACTATCTTAATGTACCTTAACATAGTCTAACTCTTTGTTTCTTAGCTTGTAAAGTTGATTGTCCAGTATTTTGATGGGTTTGTCTTCAAATGTCAAGTTTTCTATGAACTCCATAAGTTTCAACTCCATTATCGCATCAGGGTTCCTTACAAATTTCCTTAACATTGGGATATGAAACACATCATGATATTTGGGCAAACTTGGGGGTATTGCAAGTTGATATGATACTTTACCTACCTCCCTTAGTATCTTAAAAGGTCCTATATATCTTAGGTTTAATTTTCCTTAAGATTTGAATTGCTTGAGTCCTTTGAATGGGCTTATTTTTACATATACATGATTTTTAACTTCAAATTCCAAAGGTCTCTTCTTCATGTCTACCCAACTTTTGTATCTATCCCAATCTTCTTTCAGCTTTTGCCAAATTATCCTTACTTTCTCATTCATTTAAGATATCAAGTTAGATCCTGGTATTGCATTCTCTTCATTTTCCCAATATAGAGGAGATTGACATTTACATCCACATAAAACTGGTGCCATTTGTATGGTAGTTTAGTAACCATTATTATATGCAAACTCCACCAATGATAGGTGTCTATCCCAATCTCCAATAAATTCTAGTGCACATGCCCTTAACATATCTTCTAGAGTTTAAATAGTCCTTTTAGATTACTTATTCGATTGTGGATGGCATGCAATATTGAACTTCAATTTAGTATCTAAAGCTCAATGTAAACTTTCCCAAAACTTAGATACGAATTGAGTGTCTCTATAAAAAAAAAAAAAATACTGAGTGGTACTCTATGTAGCTTATGTGAGATATTAGTTGATGGGAATCGAGCTATTGGCCCTTTAACCCACAATCGAGCCTAAAGACTAGAAGGCCTGATAAGACGAATTCTTCTACTCTAGCCAATGTTGAGTACTTCCTTGTCGAGTCACTCCTTAAGTCGTGTTGAATCACTACCAATCTCTCATAGATAAAATGCCAAGAAATGGATGGCTGAGACAACATCCAATTCTCTCTCATGCTTGACCACTTACTTACTCGGCACCACCCTTACCACCATGTTGAGAGAGAGACCTTGAACTACATAAGTCGTTGTTGCTTGGATAAGCTAGCTGGTTGTATTGCTTTGTCTATATCTTCTAACAATCTCACCAATACGGTATCCCCACATATACAGGACTATGTGTAGAATTCGCCTCACTAATTATTGCTTTTGTGAATATTCATTTTTACCCTTTTGTATTGTTGTACATTGTTACCTTGGGGTGATACCCATTTTGCCTTTTCCCTTTTAGGCAAGTTGCCTTAAATTCTTGGGTATAAGTACCCTTTGTATTTGTAAGCCGCAAGCAAATAGATCATTATTAATACATTTGAGTATTTTTACTTCCTAGTGTAAACATTCTGTTGTTTTACTCTTGGCATCACCGATCGGAATTGAGCTACTGACCCTTTAACCTGTAGCCGAGCCCAAAGATTGGAAGGCTTGACGAGATGTATTCTTCTATTCCAATCGACTCTTGCCGAGGTCGAGTACTTCTTTGCCGAGGTCGAGTACTTCTTTGCTGAGTCACTCCTTAAGTTGTATTGAATGACTGCTAATCTCTTGCAGATAGAATGTCGAGAAATGGATGGTCAAGACAACATCCAATCCTCCCTCATGATTGACCACTTACTCGGCCTCACCTTTGCCACCATGCTGAAAGGGAGACCCCAGACTGCATAATCCATCCTTGCTTGGATAAGCTAGCCAACCATACTATTTTGTCTGCATCTTTTAACAACCTCACCAATACAGCATCCCCATGTGTACAGGACCATGTGTAGAATCCGCCCCGTTAATTATTGCTTCTATGAATATTTATTTTTACCCTTTTATATTGTTGTACATTACTACTTTAGGATAACCCCCATTTTGTCTTTTCCCTTTTAGGTAAGTTACCTTAAATTCTTGGGTATAAATACCCTTTGTATTTATAAGCCGTATATAGACAAATTATCATTACTACACTTGAGTACTTTTCCTTCCAACCATAAACACTTTGCTGTTTTACGCCTGGCATCACTCTTATTCTAACCCTTGAGCAAGGCTAGGTGGCGAGCAACCTTATCAGACCGATTTGTGCATCATATTGAATTATGTCGTGAGTCTTCAAAAGTTCCATTGGTGCTTTGTATCCTCTAGAGTTGTTCGTAGGTTTTTCTTACTTATCATTTGTCGTTCATTCCTTTCGTACATTTCCCCCATTAACTCTTTCAAGCTTTTTACAAGTTCGGGCCTATCTAGTGACTGGCCTCATCAATTCTTGGTCACGGTTCCTAGCAATCACTCTTATCCTTTCCTTTAAGCAAATTTAGGTGGTGAGTAACCTCATTGGACCAATTTGTATGTCATATCGAATTATGTTGTGAGTTCTCGAAAGTTCTATTGGTGCATTATATCCTCTAAAGCTGTTCATGGGTTTTGCTTAGATTTTATCCGTCACTGTTCTTTCGTACATTTTCCTCGTTACTCCTTTCGAGCTTTTTGTAAGCTTTGACCCATCCAACATTCGACCTTATTAGTTCTTGGTCACATTTTGCACCACTAGTCTTTGACCAACTATTGAGGACTTGAAATAGTGGCACACTCCAAATAAAAATGGAACTTGGAAAATATGAATTAGGAAGTGATGAAATAAAGTGGTTGTGAGTAATATGAGTTACAAATACTACTATGTAAAGTAATCGTAGTTGCTTGAAATCGATAGATTTAGAATTTTAGAAAATAGTCTTGGAATTAAATATATTTTTAATATGGGGTCACAAAAGTTAAAATAAGCATCCTAATAAGGTCTATTTTGTAAAATAAAGTAAGCAAAATATCGAGTTTAATAAAAATGTAATTTTATTGGGTAACAAATATTTTTAGCAAAAGCTTGAAATGTAAAATTAAACTGCAACAAGATCTTAAAAATAAAATTACTTGATCTATAAAAATAGTAATTTGGAACAAATTAGGATTAAAATAACTAATATAAGTATCACATGCATGAGTGTATACTTGAAAATAGGTAACTAGTGATATGTAATATATATATGCGTATGTTAACTAATAGTTCAATTAAGAAAAATATTAAAATAATTATATAGGACAGTTGGGGGCATGATTTTTATTACATGTGGGCATGGCAAATTCTATACACGGTTAGTGTATAAGGAGATGTAAGCTTGAGAACACATAATACTAGGAATAAGGTGTAAAAGTAACATTTGTCCCTGCAAAAATCTCTCCACTGACCAAGCCTTATTATAAATTGATGGGAGCACTTTTGGAGTAATGTTTGGTAAAATTATAGCTCTAGAAAATTTAGAAGTGGTAGAAGAAAGAGCTGGAATAAATCCTAGAGAAATTAGAAGAAAGTAGTACAATTTAGGGGTTTTTTGGTTTCCTTAGTTCAAGCAAATTTTGGGAGTGAACGGCGATCACCATTTGACACTAGGTTGGTCAACACACCTAAGGCAGCTGCTAGTCACTATAAGTCCCAATGCTAGTGAGTTTTTGTTTTGTCTTCAACTTTTTATTAAAATCTAAAAATAGAAAATGTTTTCCAAAAATTATGAAACTTAGTTTTCCCAGAAAATTTTGCATGTAGAATCTAAATATAAAACTAGATTTTTCAAATTCAAAGCAAAAATATGGGCTCCTTAAGAAATTGGGCTTATAAACGAATTTTGTAATGAATTTTAGAAATAGTAAATGATGTAGTTTTCCCCCCAAATTCTATATATAAATTCCTCAAAGGGTCTATTTTAATGTTGTGTAAATATTTTTGAAAAAATATGAGGTTAGATTTTGGGTAATTTTGGTTTAATATGGATGTAATGTGTTGAAAATATTTAAAATAGAGGATGTAGCAAATAATTTTGTTTGCATGTGCTCCAATGATGTTGTCAATGAGTTCGGGATATTGAATTTTTTTGGTGGAGTCTACAAACAGGGGAGTTGGTGTTGGAATCGAGAGATTTGATGATTTAAGAAGTGTTAGATGTAAGTTAGAATGTGAGTCATAATGTATGTCAGAACGTTGGGCAAGTGGAAATATGAAATAACTTGATATACATAACTTAGGTTATAAATTGATGCAAGGGTTTGGTTGATTTTGAATATGTATATGTATTTTTGAAATAATTCATTATGTACTTTATGAGCGTTCAATCATAAAATTAACCTAAGCAACATATTAATAGTATTATAGTAATTGAATATTTAACAAGTGTTTTAAAAAACTTTCTTACCTTAGGAAGGATGGTGTGGTAAGGAAATGGGACATAATGATGTACCTAGGAGCTTAGTTATTATTAAGACTTATTGAGGTAGATTTGAATTGAAATGGGTTCTTCGAGATATTAAAGAAAATTAGAGGGAAATAGTTCACAATTGAACAAGAGTAGCTAACGTGAAGCTACTTGGAGGATGTGACTCACCAACAAACACAACATGACTTAACACTACACTTGATATGATGCACAAGTTATTGTTAAGGTCCACCTGCCACTAATCTTGAGCTACTCGATAAGATTAGATAATAGTGTGTGAAATATGGACTTGGAGAGGGTTGTTTCACAAAAACAGAATATTCAGTATTAAAATGTAGATCATTTGCGGCTTACAAAAGAAAAGGAATATTTATAGTAAGTTCCTAGGGCAGCATTATAAATAATTAAATGACAAGAAAGTATATACAAAAAGGGGATTCCTAGTACATACCAAAAAGGGTAAAAAGGACAAAAGACTAAAAATGGAAAAGTAGTACAATATCAGACGGGGTGGACAGGTTGCAGTGCAACATTGGTCTTATATGAATATTCTCTGAGCACAGCAGGCAAGAGGGGTCAAAATGGTACGGTAATAAAGGGTCGGGACGAGAGGTTGGTGGCATGCTGAGAGAAAAACTATTCGACCATTTAAGTGAGTCTCTCGTCACTCGGTAGGAACTTCTCAACAGTAGTGGGTTGGTTTACTTAGTAAGGGAATGGTTAGCATCATCACTACCGAGTGTATAGATCAATGTATGACAATTAGGGGAGCTTAGGGAGTTTAACCACATTCTTTCGGCATAAACTTTCTCGTTATCAGTAGGTCATTGAGAGAGAATTCGCTAAGTGAGGGATTTGAGTCCTCAGAGTTGTGGGCAAGTAATAGGATTGTTGGTCGGCAGTTCATCAGTTCCCTAAGGTTGTTGAAGATTTTCCCTCAAATCTTGGTCTTCGTCATCTTCAGGTACATATGGAGTTAAGTTAGCGATGCTGAATGTGGTAGATATGTTGAGACCTTCTAGTAGCTCAATCTCGTAGGCATTATCATTATTGTGCCTCAGGATCCTATAGGGGCCATTTGCTTTGGGAGACAGTTTATTTATCCTTTTGTTAAGGAAATGTTCCTTGCTAAGATAGATCCAAACAAGGTCCCTAGGGGCATAAACGATTCGTTTCCTTCTGTCAGGCTACAGTTTTGGTTAGTTGCTTGGTGATTCTTTGATGTAACCTATGAAATTCCTCAGCATGCTATAGGTCGAATTGACTCTCCCTTTATGTAGTTGGACTGTTAACCAAGTCCAAGGGTAGGTTTGGGTTAAGTCTATAAACAACCTTAAATGGTGATGTTCTAGTGGAGCGATTGTCGGCAAATTCAATGATGGGTAGGTATAAATCCCAGTCATGAGAGTTCTTTCCAACAGTAGTGTGCAAGAGATTACTGATAGTTTTGTTAACTACTTTAGTTTGGCCGTCTATTTAGGGGTGGCAAGAGGTATTGAACAGGAGCTTAGTGGCGAGTTTCCTCCATAAGGTCTTCTAAAAGAAGCTTGTAAATTTAGAATCACGCTTGGACACGATACTCCTTGGCACTTGATGCAGTTGCACAATTTCCTACAAAAAGAGGTCAGTGATGAGTAGGGCATCATTAGTTCTATGGCAGGGGATGAAATGGCCCATCTTGCTGAACTGATTGACCACCACCATGATCGAATCGTATCTTCACGGTGTATGGGGAAGGCTGAGCATGAAATCCATGCTTAGATTGGTCTACGGTCGCTCAGGAATTGGTAGGGGTTTGTACTCTCCATAGGATTCTTTCTTCCCTTTTGCATACTTGTACACCTTGCATCTTTTAAGTATTCGGTGCACATCCCTCATCATCCTAAGCTAGTGAAAGTGCTCCTTTAATACCTTAATCGTCCTCTTTTCCCTAAAATGGCCAACCAGACCCCCGGTGTGAACTTCTCGAACCAGTAGCTCCCTCGTAGAACCATTCAGCATGCAAATCTACTTTCCCTTCATTAAGAACCCTTCACTCAAGTAGAATTTGTCCACAACTCCTCTATCACTGCACTTGGCTACCAAAAGCCCAAAATGTGGGTTATGCTCAAAACAATTAGGTAAAGTGCCAAATCTAATCACTTTAACTTATAATGTCGTAATAAAGGTATGATGGTGAGAAAGTGCATCAGCCACTGTGTTGGTGCTTCCCTTCTTATACCTGATGACATAGCAAAAGGTCTCCAAGAACTCGATCCACTTGGCGTGATGCTAAGAAAGCTTCTACTGCCCATGAAGATGCTTGAGAGATTCATGATCGGAATAGATGATGAATTCTCTTGGCAATAGATAATGTTGCCAGTTTTGAAGTATACGGACAAGGGCATAGAACTCCTTATTGTAGGTTGAGTAACTCAAGGTAGTACTTCGGAGTTTTTTGCTGAAGTAGGCAATGGATCGGCGCTCCTGCATAAGGACAGCACTAATGCCAATGCCAAATGCATCACATTTAGCCTCAAAAAACTTCTCAAAACCTGGTAGAGCAAGTACTGGAACAAACATCAGCTTATACTTCACATCTTTAAAAATCCTCTAAGCCTTTTCTGTCCATTTAAACTCAACGTTCTTCTTAGTCAATTCAATTAACGGCATAATTATGGAGTTGAAGTTTCGGATAAATCTTTGGTGGAACGAGGCTAGGCCATGGAAGCTCCTGACCTCGGCTGCATTAGTCGGTGTAAGCCACTCATTAATAGCTCTGACCTTTTCCTCATTAACTCAAACTCCACTCCTTGAAACGATATATCCGAGGAATATAACCTCACTTTGACAGAACGCGCATTTCTTTAGGTTGCTGAATAATTTCTTAGTGTGGAGTATGTTAAATACCAATTTCAAATGTTTGACATGAATGAGAAGGTTGGTACTATAGACTAGAATATCATCGAAATAAACCACAACGCATTTGCCTATCAATGTTCTGAGCACATGATTCATGAGCCTCATGAATGTACTCGATATGTTAGTTAAACCAAACGACATGACCATCCACTCAAATAGATCATCCTAAGTCTTAAAGGCTGTTTTCCATTCATTTATTGGTCTCATTCGTATTTAATGATAGCCACTCTTTAGATCTATTTTCAAAAAGATGTGTACACCATGTAACTCATCGAGCATGTCATCTAACTGTAGGATCGGGTATCGGTATTTAACAGTAATCTTATTGATGGCACAGCTATCAATGCACATTCTCCATGATCCATCTTTCTTTGGTACTAGCATAGCTGGGACGGCACATAGGCTCATGCTCTCATGGACATATCTACAATCTATTAATTTATCATCTTGCCTTTTCAACTCGGTTACCTATTTAGGATTGAGTCTATAAGTGGGTCAATTCGACAAGGCTACTTTAGGTTAAAGATCAATGCAATGCTCAATTCCTCTCAAGGGAGGTAATCTTTTCGGCATCTTGGTAGGGAAGAGGTCAGCAAATTCCTGAAGTAGCTGTTGCACTTTGATAGGTAAGTTTTCGGCCTCTCTAACCTCTAAGAGTTTCCTGACTAAGAGGAGTACATAATCCTTGGCCTTGACCTCTCATGCAAATTTAGCTCGAGAAATCATTAAGGACTTCTATTGCAGAGATTTAGCAACCTTTTCCTAGGCTTCTTACACTTCCTTAGGACTCATAGGTATCAATATAACTTTCTTCCCATCCTTTTGAATCATGTAAGTGTTTCTATACCTATTGTGTAACACTCTCAAGTTAAATAGCTACGGTTGGCCAAGTATTATGTGAGATGCACATATGGGGAGGACATCACACATCACCTCGTCCCTATACCTATCACCAATAGTAATCGGCACTCTAACTTGCTTGAAAATGTATAATCCTCCATTCTCATTCAACTAGTGAATCTTATACAGCTTAAGGTGTGGAACAGTCAGCAATTTCATGGCTTTAACTACCCCTTATGTGATGACATTAGTACAGCTCTCTCCATCAATGATTACCGTACATAACTTGCCATTCACCCTGCAATTTGTATGAAAGAGGTTCTCTCTTTGCTCATTTTCATTACCTACAAAAGTACTGAGAGATCACCGAGCAACAAAGCAATACTTGGCTCCACCCTCAGGAGGTATCTTAGCCTCTTGATCTTCCTCAAATTCTTCTAACATCCAATTGGTTGCTACTTGATATTCTCCTTCACTCGCACTTTCTACTTCAAACTGGGGCTTATCACCCTTTATGGTTATGACTTGGTAGTTTAGACATTGACTAGCTATGTGTCTATAGTCAAGGCATTTAAAACATTTAATTTCTTGCGTTTTCCTCCATGAACTCTAACCTTAGTCCCTTTAGACCTCAAGTTCCTCGGTATTGCTCTTACCTCGGCCTTCGTTTGATCGACTCAGCATATGACCTTAGCATTCTACTTCAAAACTGTTTGGCGCCTTGTCATTCCTTAGTCTACTCAGCAGGCCAGTCCTATTCAGCATCATTGTTCGATTACTTGGCATTTGGCTAGCCTGGTTTTGCTGTTGCCTCTCGACTCTCTGGGCTACACAGATGGTTTCATCCAAAATTTTGAGGCTTTGCAATTCCATGACGTGACCAATCTCAGCTTAGAGCCCTGAGATGAACCATGCTATAGTTTAGGTCTTAGGCTCGTCAACATCACATCGTGTCGTGAGCAATTGAAACTTTCGGACATAGTCGTCTATGGATCTATTACCTTGCCTCAAGTCTTAGAGTCGTCAAAAAGTGTCCTGTTCGTAGTGTTGGGGAATGAACCTATTCCTCATAACTCTTTTCATCTCGTTCCATGTTCGAACCTCGTATCGAGTTCTCAAGTGAACATTTTATAGCTTTTTCCACCATATTGCTACATACCCAGAAAATTCTAATGCGGATAGCATCTTCATAATCATAAAAGTTAAATATCTTTTCGATCTTCTCTTCCCAGTCCAAGTAGTCATTAGCACTACTAAACTTGTAGAAGTTCATAATTTGTAACTTAAGATGTTTGGTACCTCTTGGTACCTTGAACTCTTGCTCATCAATCCTAGCATACTGGTCTTCTTCTTCTTCATACTCTTTCACTTTGTCTAACCTTCTGCTCATGACTTTGTCGGCACATCACGGTAGTGCATGGTTCACTGGAAAGACTTTCGGAGCTCACTTGCTCATCTACCTCCTCGGCTTATCTCTCCTTTTTTGGCCCTACTTAGCAACTCTCTTACGCGGTTTATTCTCTAAGACCTTGTTTACTGAGATAGCTAAATTGGCCACAATAGCAGCAAGATCTTGTATCTACTCATTAGTAGTACGTGATGTTTGTTGGGTAACTCAACCACGACCATGAGCATCACTTTCGACATCGTGAATCCTTCCCTATACACTAGGGTTCGACATTATTAACACAAAATTTCAGTAACTACATTTCACACAGATGGCTACAATCATACACAGTATCTCGAATAGTAGATTGACTATTACTATATAGCTCTCGATCTCAACTTCAACCTCAAGCTTTAATATCAGGAATATATGATGTGCTTATGAGCTCAGTTATCACTAGGACTTACTGAGGAGGATTTGAACTGAAATGGGTCCCTCGAGATATCGAAGAAAATTAGAGGGAAATGATCCACAACCGAACAAGAGTAGCTAATGTAAAGTTGCTCGGAGGATATGACTCACCGACGAATACAACATGACTTGACATACACTTGATATGACGTACAAGTTGATGTTAAGGTCCATCCGCCACTAATCCTGAGCTATTCGGCAAGATTAGATAAGAGTGTGTAAAATATGAACTTGGAGAGAGTTGTCTCACAAGAATAGAATATTCAGTACTAAAATGTAGATCATCTGTGGCTTATGAAAGAAAAAGAATATTTATAGTAAGTCCCTAAGGTAACATTACAAATAATTAAATGACAAGAAAGTATATATAAAGAGGAGATTCCTAGTACATACCAAAAAGGGTAAAAAGGATAGAAGAACAAAAATGGAAAAGTAGTATAATGTTAGACTAGATGGATAGGTTGTAGTACAACATTCTTCCCATACAAATAGTCTCTAAGCAAAGTAAGTTCAAAATGTTACGGCAATAAACGGTTGGGACAAGAGTGTTAGTGGCATGCTGAGAGAAAAACTATTCAGCCGTTTGAGTGAGTCTCTCATCACTGGGTAGAAACTTCTTGGCAGTGGTGGGTCGGCTTACTCAGTATAGGGTACGTAACAAGGGAATGGTTGGCATCATCACTACTAAGTGTGGCATACCATCTACAAACTGATGGATAGACTGAGAGAACCATACAGACGCTAGAAGATATGTTGAGGGCCTGCATCATGGAATTTAAAGGAAATTGGGATTCTCATCTACCATTGATTGAGTTTGCTTATAACAATAGTTATCACTCAACCGTTCAAATGCCTCCATATGAAGCTCTATATGGAAGAAGATGTAGATCACCTTTATTTTGGGATGATGTGGAGAAAACAATGTTGGATCTAGAGTTAGTACAGGAGACAGTTGAGAAAATTACTGTCATTAAGAAGAAAATGAAGGAAGCATAAGATAGACAGAAAAGCTAGGTTGACTTGAAAAGAAGAGAGTTAGAGTTTCAAGTAGGAGATCATGTGTACCTCAAAGTGAAACCAATCAAGAGTATTCATTATATGAGGACATGAGGCAAATTAAGTCCGAGATATATTAAACCTTTTGAAATTCTGGAACAAGTTGGGAAGTTGGCTTATTGATTAGCTTTATCGCTTAATTTGTCAGGAATCCATAATGTGGTTCATGTGTCTATTTTAAGAAAACACATTCTTGATCTTGATTAAGTCATTGAATTAGAACCAGTAAGGTTGAAAGAGAATTTGACTTATGAAGAGCATCTAGTTGAGATTACAAATAGTAAAGTACAAAAGTTGAGGAATAAAGAGATTAGATATGTTAAAGTCATTTGGAGGAATCATGAGCAAGAATCTGCTACCTGGGATGCAGAAGATGAGGTGAAGCATCGATATCCGTATTTATTTGATAAACCAGGTACGCATTTCAAGTTTTGAGGACAAAACTTATTTGAAGGGGGGAAGGATGTAAACCCCTAAAATTTTCAATCTAGCTTTTGCAATGGACTCAACTATGTTAGATAATTTAGGAGTCGACAAGGTTAATGAAAGTGAAAACCCTAAATGAATTAATCAATCGCGTAAGAAACTTTTCTACCCTAAATGTATCTAAATGCTAAAGATTTCATTCAAAAGTGATAGAAACCCTAAAATGATCACCTTAAAGACATATGTGTACTAATTCATCATGATATACCCTAAAACCCTAAATTGATAATATAATTCTCATATTTTGCCAAATCGTTAGTAAGAGGTTAGAGACGACTTTCATTCATGCATATATGTTTTGAATCCTCAAGTAATCCTTTAGAAACTAAGATAATGAATCATAGATTACATTTATCTCTTAAGTATATGATTAAGATAGTATTATATAGAGTTAGAGGTATAGTTGAAGATTAGGCTAAATGTAGTGAACTTTAATACCCTAATCAGTACTTTTCATACTAGTGATACTAAATAGTTTACCAAATGATATTTATGGGTTATAAATACCTAAAGTAAGACCTCATTATCTATTTTTACTAATCAATTCACTAAATACTTCATTTCCTTAATTTTTCCCTTAATTACTACATTATGTGTTCAAAATTACATAGGCTTAAGGAAAGTTGACCAAGTCAACACATGTTGACTAAAGTCAACAAAAGACACTAATGCATAAAGATAATATCTTAACACTTAATGATTGCTTTTCTTTCCTTTTCTTTTGGTTTTTCTTTTCTCCCCCTTTTCCTTAATTGCCGTCCACCTATCCCGTTCTAGACCCCACCATTTCCTTTCTTCCATAATCAAAACAAAACAAAAGAAACAAAACAAAAAGCCTCTCCATTGCTGTGAGCTTCCATCTTCCATTTCACTTTCAATACTTTCCTTTTTGTCTCCATAATTTCAACACAAACTAAGGTATATACTTAAGTTACTTTATGTTGCTTTATATTATTCATTAGTTAGGTAATTAGGTAGATTAGATAAGTAAACATATGATAAGTATGATCTTGAGGAAGAGGACATAAAGTTCCCATCTTTAAGTGTAGGAAGTTAGGAACCATGAAGAGGAGAAAAGGAATGCATGTGTATATGCTCTTAAGTATGAGTACATAAGGAAATACTAAAAGAATACTAGTATGGGAATCCTTGTACATGGGTATTTACCATGTACATAACCTAAATTAAGATAAAACCTAACTATACATACCTATACTATACTAAATACACACTTAAAAACACAAAAGAATGGAATTAGGAAGATTTTCTTAAGAAGAAAATTAGGCATACGAAATTGTACAAAAATACATATATGACCGTATAGGTATATGAGTATGTATACAAGTATAAATACGGTATAAGTATAAGTATATGTTTAAGTATACTAGTATACATATAAGTATAGTAAAGGTATATGTACATAAGAGGTTAAGTGAAGTGTACATAAGCTTTTTTAGACATGACATGAGCATGAGGTGAGGCATATGTCATCAAATGATGAAGTAAGCAATGAAGTAATTAAAAGATAACATAAGAAATGACATAAGCGAATGATGATGTAAGCGATGACATAAGCATCGGTTTAGAAAATGAGAAAATAAGAAGAGTGTATAATAATTAGGTACCTAACTTAGTAAACCTTAAGACACTTTCTAAATTGGATTATACCTAATTAAGTATATGAATTAGCAATAGCAAAGTAAAATTCTCTAAGTATAAGAATTTAAGGGTTAACTAAATTGTTAAGTATAAATAAAGGATATAAATATGAGTAATAAGATTAATTAAGTTTCATAGTCAAAATTTCTATAAATTTAGTCCATATCATAAAATACGGGTCTTAACGTCCAAAACGGACATTGCCGTGTGAACATACGTCTAAAAACGATGAAAAACGACTAGAAATTCATAAATATCAGAGATAGAACGAAAAAGTTACATACGATTAATAATAAAGTCTAATCGGATAGAAGTTGATAGTAATTTAAGTAGAATTAGAGACAAATAGATATTTAGAATTATTAGTTAATTCAATTACTTACTAGCATTATCATATCATAATGATTAAGTGATCCCGAGGTGAGCGAGGATCTCCCGATCGATTACTACGATTAGGGCAAGTCACCATGGCCGAGTGAGTGTTTACCCTATGATTCCATGCTTGTATGTGATTGTAGATAGTGGACTTAAATATTATTGTTAATTGACTACTGTGTGGGGTTTGGGAAAATGCTTGTGTATGTTGTTATGTATTGAGTTATGAACTTACCTTAAGCACAGATAAATGCTATGTTTATTGCATGGTAATATAGAAAATGATTGTGTGTATTATTGGATGGTCACAATATAATTTGAACTTAATTATACTTGGCTTATAAAAAGAAACTGGTACATGCATTAACATGTATTGCATAGACAGAATTTCGGTAGTCACATCACACGGAGGTAAAGAGAGGCCATTTGGGGGTTGTTATTATTAATTTATTGGTTCTGTACGGTACACTCATACAAAATGACCTTACCCTAGCCTATGTGAATACTAGGTATTAGAGGCACCAATCGTTTGGCTAAGGGTTGAGTCTAGAGGCCTTTGTTTAGGGGTGAGTGTGGACTGCGGGGGCCTACTCATGATTATGCTAGAACTTGATTTTTATGAAAATAAAAGAATTATTTGATTTAAGTACGGAACGTGGAGTTCCGTAGTAAAGTAAGTTTTAGTATAATACCCGCATTTGATTGGTGCCATATATACTCCAACCTTGACTTCGGAGGGCGTTAAATCTGAGTTACGTATATGAACTAGTTAACTATACGTATTGTTTGGCATTCTAGTTGATCATTCATTCATATGCATGAATATAATGTATTTATAACTTGCTTGTGGTGTGGCTGAGAGTTTTCCTCACTAAGTTTAGGCTTACACCCCTTTAGACTTTTGCTGCAGGGTAACCTGTTCGTAGAGGTTGGCTGAAGGATGCCATAGGTTAGCTTGGGGACTTGGGCAGAAGAAAGCTGTCTTGTGTATTGAGAGAGAACAGTTTATGTAGACTCTTGGACTTGGGCAGGAGCGAGTTGTCTTGTGTATTGAGAGAGAACAGTTTATGTAGACTCTTACTTATGTACTTTTGTTTTTATTAGTATTATAGACTTAGATATACTAAATTACTGTGTATTGTAAGCTTTGTAGTTTAAACTTTATATAAATAGGTTTGTGTGATGATATCATGTGAATCTGTGTGTTCTTGGGAAACTAGTGGTTGTAGAGCCTTATATATTGTATGAAGAGTTCTTGATTGGAAGGGTAACCAATCAGGGGTTCTTCGTACAGTATATGATGTCTGCTACGACTAGGCTGTCCTCAGTTCGTGATAAGTTGGGCTAGAATATAGGTATTGATGCATGTCTCATGCATAGGCATGGCATATGTATGTTACATTTGCATTGCTTAGTTGGATAAATGAGTGTTGTAATTGAATTGATAGATTGGTATGTCTTTATAATGGGATTCTGCTTGTATTATTATTTATTTATCCACTTTCACTTAGCTTATAGTAAGTTAAGGGGATAGGTTTTCTTATCCTTAGGTTGGATGTAGATAGGACCTCCGAAGAGTAGGAAGACCTTAGAGTGCTTGGTGGAGTAGTTTCACTTGAGAAGGATCAAGCCATTGTAGGATTTGTCTAAAGTTCTGGAAAGTGGCTCTACAAGAGGTATTAACATATTATGTGTAGATTACAACTTAGAGATTATAATGTGTTACTTAGGCTTTGTAATTGAATCATGTGAGAGATTATACAACTATGATACTCTAAGTTTGGCCTACTGTTGTAAAGATTTTCATTGTTGTCTATTATATCGAATGAGAATAGATTTAGGAGAAAGTATTTTATTAAGTTGAATGATAGGTGAAATACAAATTTTGCCTTATTATTAACTTAAGGATGATAGTAACGAATCGTCTTCAGGTATCAAAAGTTAAGAAAAATTTTCATGCAAACACTTAGAAAGCGGGGCATTACATCCTAACAATCTCTTGTACATATAAATTTTCTCCTATGAATACCTAGCACAATATGGAAGAAAATGTGCACATTTTGTCAATTTGTCTACATTTACCCATATTGAGTCATGTCCAACTTGTATTCTAAGAAGAGTTGTTGAGCTTGGTTTTTCACCTTCCCGTTTTTTTTTATAAAATTAGGTTTTCTCTAAACCAATTAGTATTAAACCCTACTCGTTTAATACCGATCCTTGACTAGGGTTTAAAGAAAATTGTTCCTTTTTTAAAACAATTTTGGAGTCACCACCTGATTGGAGTTAGGAAAAATCGTTATGCTATAACTAATTGGGTGAATTGGTTATAACTTAGCCATTAATCTAATGATTAAAACCAATTTTACAAAATGGTTTATAGAATCTAGAGTTTTAAGTCCGGTGGTTAGGAATTTTACACCCTTGCGAGTACCATTGACTTTCCAAAATCAGAAATAAACTTAAAAATCACCTTTTGATTTTGAAAGACAAGACTTAATTTAATTAGATAAACAAAACAATCTAAACTAAAGGAAAAAGGGAAATTAGGTTTTTTCATTTTTTACCATCGTCTCGTAAGTGCCTCCATACCCGCTATTTGAGATTAGACGT
The DNA here is from genome assembly GCA_024138015.1 of Lumnitzera littorea. Lineage (NCBI taxonomy): Eukaryota > Viridiplantae > Streptophyta > Magnoliopsida > Myrtales > Combretaceae > Lumnitzera > Lumnitzera littorea. The sequence continues at coordinate 85,064,547 of JAMXBB010000009.1, forward strand.
ACATAGTTCTTTTTATGAAAACTTTAGTAGGTGGTTTTGTTTTAATTAAAAAAAATGAATTTAAGAGAATTTCTAAAAAAGAGTCATAAATTGAATTTTATTTTTTTGAAATTCTAAATGATCTTAATTTGGAAAATGGTTGATTTATTTTTTATTATTTTTGGAAAATCAACTTTCTAAGTGACAAAAGAAATTATAATCTTTATTCTTTCTATTTACTTATTTATTTTTATTTTTATTATTTTTTCTTTTATTTATTATTTTACTTATTCTATCTGTTTTTACTTTCTAATAAACTAAAAAAAAACCTAAAAATAAAAGGTATTCTTTTTCTTTTTTCTCTTTTTTTTCTACTTTTTTTGGTTTTTCTCTTTTTTTTTTATTATTTCTTTTTCTTATCTATTATTATTATTTTCTATTACATTTAAATAAAACAAATAAATAAACAAAATAAAACAACAAATAAAATATATAAAAACTTTGGACCGATTCAAACGCATGGGTCGGACTAGATCGGGTCGGGTCGGATCGGATTCTCCTTCTTCATGCTCAGCGACAGTTGAAGGGTACATTCCTGGTCGATTTGAATGGATTTTCTTGGGGTAAAGATAGATTTATGAGTTTTAGATTGGACTTAGGTGGGGTAGGCCGAGTGCCGTGGTGTTTGGTGGTGGTTAAAAGGGCTATTGGAAGTAGTAGTCGGTGACTGTGGTGGTTCGGCCGTATGGGGGTTGCTGGGTGTGAGAATGGGGTGTGGTGTGAGGTTTCAAGGTGTAGAGAGCTTAGTTGTGCAGTTAGTTTAGGCTTCCGGAGTGGCTAGAGTGGTGCCTTGAGGAGAGAGAGAAGCGGCGGTGAGGGTTTGAATTCTAGTAGTTTGGCATAGCTACTGTAGGGTACGGTGGAGGTTGAAAGAGGTTGGGTTGGAGAGCCTAAACTAAGGGGAGCTCAGTCGTGGTGGTGATTGGACTCGATTTTGAGTGGAGAGAGAGGATTGAAGAGAGAGAGTATAGGTTAGAGAGAGAAAGTGATCGCACGGAGAGAGAGAGGTTGTCTCAAGTGATTCTGTTTGTTGTCTATGATTGTATCACCTCCATGATCACCAATTTATACACGAATTCATCCTAGAAACAAAGGAAAGTTAGAATCAGAATTAATGAAAAATGCCCAAAAACCTAGTTTTTTTTTTTTTTCGATTTTTGAAAGTTGATTTGAATGTGCTTTTGACTGAATTTAGACTTGTTCTTAACACCAATTCGAAGCTTGCTGTGTCTCGTGTGTGATTGATGCAAGAAACTATGTGCCTGTGTGTGGAATTTATGCAGAAATTGAAGCTAAAGTGGAGGGAGTAGGTTGTTCTTGAGAAGGAAAAAGGAGGAAAATTGAGAGAAAATGGGGGAAAACAAAGGGAAAGTGCTGATGTGGTGCCACGTCAATCACTTCGACGAACCTTGACTTGCTACGTATCATCATGTGACACATGGCATGCTACGTGGCACATGCTACGTGGCACATGCCACGTATCATTACGTCAGTAAGGTTGTCCAATATAATGATGCTATGTATCAAGATACGTAGCGTAATCAGATCCTGACATGTGGTAGTGTGTTAGCCAAAAAATAAAAAAAAAATAAAAAAGAAAAAGGCCTCCTTACCTTTGTCAAGATTCGAACCTAAGACCTCATACGTAATACTAATGTTATGTCCATATGTTTAACCATTAGGTCGTTAGCCTATACCTTGTCTATATGTGCAATCAAATTGCATATATGGCTTAGGTTGGCTTAGGCTAGATTTAAATCTAAACCCAAGTTCAACGGTCCTTTATTCAAATTTTTTTAAATTAAAATCCTATTCTATTTAAATGACCTAAAAAATTTATTATATTCTAAATTCCTTATTTTTAAAAATTTTCTATGACTTTTCAAATTTCTTATATATTTTCCTAAATTTTTCATTTTCTTGTATTTTTTCTAAATTTCTTATTTTTTGTGTGTTTTTTTTCCTATTTTTTTTTATTTTTCTAGAATTCCTATTTTATATAAATTTCTTCATTTTTGGGGGTTTTCTTTAATTTCCTTTTTTTTTTTTTGAAAATTTTCTAATTTAAGGCCTACTGAGAAAAGAAAGAAAAATAATAAAAGTGAAATAAATAAAAAAAAATAAAGGGGGAGGGAGGCAAAAATTAGGTATTTACAGCTGTCATTCTTTATGGTGAACTTTGAGCCAAACTTTGTTACAAAGACTAAACAGACATTATTTTTGCCCCTAAGATGACTAAATAGCTCTCCTAAAATTGATTTAGATGAAGAAATGAACCCTGGTTGTGCCTCATAAGGCTCACTAACCTAGGCGGGAATGTCTCTCAAGGACTAGCAACCCTAAAAATGGGATCGATCTAAAACTTGGTTGTACCTTACAAGGCTCACTACCCTAAGCAAGACCGTCTCTCGAAGACTAGCAACTTTAAAATTGGATCAATCTAAAACCTAGCTGTACCTTACAAGGCTCACTAACCTAGGTGGGAGTATCTCTCAGGGACTAGCAACGTTAAAATTAGATCGATCTAAAACTTGGTTGTGCCTCACAAGGCTCACTAACCTAGGCAGGAGCATTTCTTAAGGACTAGCAACCCTAAAATTGGATCGATCTAAAACTTGGTCATGGCTTATTAGGCTCACTAACCTAAGTAGGAGTGTCTCTCAGGAACTAGCAACCTTAACATGGGATCAATCTAAAACCTGGTCGTGCCTCACTAAGCTTACTAACTTAGGCAGGAGCATCTCTTGGGGACTAGCAACCCTAAAGTGGGGATCGATCTAAAGCCTAGTCATGCCTCATTAGGCTCATTAACCTAGGTGAAAGCATCTCTCGAGACTAGTAACCCTAACATGGGATCGATCTAAAACCTGGTTGTGCCTTATTAGGCTCACTAACTTAGGTGGGAGCATCTCCAGGGACTAGCAACCCCAAAATTGGTGGTAATGCTGTGCTAATAGTAAACTATGAGCAGAAGTACCCTACAAGACTTGGTAAATAGAGGGGAAATGACGTGTGGGCTTGCTTAAAAGAAATCTGGTGAATAGAGGGACCTATGGATTGGAAGGATGAACTGAGCCAAGATCGTGTCTTCGTAAGTTGGCCAAACATTAAATGCAGAGAGTGAATGCCTTATTGGTTAGTTAAAAAGGATTGTTGGAAGTAAAAATTGGTCTAAATGCAAGTGCAAGAAAAGATTGGTGTACTAATACTGTGTGGAAATACTTACCCGGTCTTTGTCGATAGCACCCAAACCATTAAACCTTTTTTAAAAGCCCCCATCAGAAAATTATTGACTCTTGTTTTAGTCCCTTGTTATCAACCCAGATGTTCTTGACATACATCGTTCGAGACTTTGCTAGTTCTTTTTGGAGAAGTCATGGAAATTAGCCTGATATAGGAAAACCACCTACTGTTTTTGTTTCTTTGGAACTTTTATGAACCTAAAAGCCTTATTCCCATCTACCATGATTGCTTACTTGAGTTTGGCATTCCTCTGAAAAACAGACAATGAAACTCCCCATCGAGGGGGATCAATTTGTAATAAAGTATTTTAAAGAATTTTGTTAATTACCAATGTTTTAGATCTCATTCCTTAACTCCTCTCATGTTTGTAGTGTATAGGTTCGATTAAATTGGGTAAAGGGAATTAGACCTTTCCATGGAGAGGGTGGTTATTCCAACGATGACTCTAACGATGACAATGGCTAAGTATACCAAATTTCCTTTAGATAATGAAAATTGGACTACAATGACATTCAAAATGATTGGCATTTTCACGTTTTAAGCAAAATTTCCACTAACTTCTTATGGATAGTACAATTTTATAGCGTTAGTATTTAAGGGGTCTCTCAAATATGGACCATCCATTTGGGACAAAATCAAAGCCCCTCCTAATAATACTTGCTTCACGACATAAGAACCCCCGTAATTGGGGACGAATTTTCCTCTGGAGTCTTATGCATTGGGGAGAGCTTTTCTTAACACCAAATCTCTTTCTTTGAGGTTACGTGGTTGCACCCTTTTGTTGAAGGCTCGAGCCATTCTTTGTTGATAACACCGATTATGACACAGGGTCATCAATCTCCTTTCATCAATTAGATGTAGCTGTTCGATGCGTTTCTTTACACAATTGGTTTCGTCCAAATGAGTTTTTGATAGTACCCTGAGCGATGAGATCTCGACCTCTACTAGTAACATTGCTTCAGTGCCGTATACTAAAGAGTATGGTGTTGCTCTAATTGACGTTCTGATGGAAGTCTGAAAGGCCATGAGTGTGAAGGGTAGCATCCTATGCCAGTCCTTATATGTGATAGCTATTTTTTCAATGATTCTTTTGAGGTTTTTGTTTGCTGCTTCGACGGCTCCATTCATTTGGGGCTGATAAGGAGTAGAGTTCTTGTGAATGATCTGGAACTATCGGCACAATTCTATCATGAGCTTGTTGTTGAGATTGGTGCCATTATCAGTGATAATTGTTTCAGGAGTCCTGTACCGAACTAAGATGTCTCTCTTGATGAACTTAACTACGACCCCTTTAATAACATTCGGGTATGACGAAGCCTCTACCCATTTACTGAAGTAGTCGATGGCAACTAATATGAAGTGATGCCTATTGGACACTTTTAGAGTGATTGGACCAATGACATCTATGCCCCACATTGAGAAAGGCTATGGTGCTGAGAGGGCATGTAATTCCTAAGGTAGGGTGTTTATCTTGTTCGTATAAACTTAGCATAAATGATAGTGCTTGACATGTTTGATGGAATCACTTTCCATTTTTCATTGTTGACTAATAATACCCTAGCCTCATGATTTTCTTTGCCAGCATGTATGCATTCATGTGAGGGCTACATACTCCTTCATGTACCTCTTTCATTAACTTCTTAGCCTCTTCGTCAACCACACACCTTAAGAGTGTACCATCAAATGACCGTTGGTATAAGGTGGACTCGCTTACTAAGAATTGAGTGGCTAATCTCCTAATAATCTTTTTATCTCTTTTCTCGGCCTCTTCAAGGTATGCGCCTTGTTGTAGGAATGTATTAATATCATGATACCACGGTTTTTGGTCGTTCATACCCTCAATTGTTAGGCAGAAGGTAGGCTTGTCTTCAATTTCAATAGTAAGGGGCTAAATCTCAACATTACCAGATATCTGGATCATAGATGCTAGCGTAGCTAAGGCATCAGCAAATTGATTTTGAGTCCTTGGTATGTGATTGAAGGTGACTTCTTTGAAATTTTCCATTAATTCCATCAAATGCCAGTGATAAGGTACCAGCTTAGGATCTTTAGTTTTGTACTCTCCTAAAGCTTAGCCAGTAATGAGTAAGGAGTCCTGATACACTTCTAATTCTTGAATTTCTTTTTCTAGGGCCATCTTGAGCCCTATGATGCATGCTTCATACTCAGCAATATTATTAGTGTATGGAAAAATGAGCCTTATGGCTACAGGATACTAAGTACCTTTAGGGGTTATTAGTATTGCCCCAATTCCACACCCAGATACGTTGATTGCACCATCGAAGAATATTTTCCATTTTGGTGGCTCGTCATCTTCTCCTTTATCAGAGTTTCTCTTAACTACTAAGACACCCTCATCGGGGAAATTGACTTATACTTCCTAGAGAGTACTATCAAAGGGATTTTCTACTAATTGATCTGCCAAAGGTTACCCTTTGACCGAATTCCAATTCACATATGTAATGTCGAACTTTGATAGCAGCATTTGCCATTTTGAGATTTTGCCAATTAAGATCAGTTTGTTTGCTAAGTACTTCAGGGGATCATGTTGAGTCAGTAATTTAACCTGGTAGTAGAGTGTATATTATCTAAGTTAATGCATTACCCAGACTAAAGCACAGCAAGTTCTTTTAATTTTTGAATACCTCTGCTCCCCTTTAGTGAATTTCTTACTCAAGTAGTATACAGCTTGTTCCTTCCCTTCCTCACCCTTTTAGCTAGGCATGTACCCTATGGATTGGCAATATTGGTAATATTGTGAGGTATTCTTTGATTATTGTAAAGGCTTACTCGCACTCTTCATCCTAGTTGATCTTGACATTCTTTTTTAACAACTTAAACAAAGGATGACACTTGTCCGTGAGTTAGGATATGAATCAGGCTATATAGTTTAAAAGGCTTAACAAACCTTTAATTTCTTTAAGTGTGTGTGGTGGGGGTAGGTTAACTATTGCTTTGACTTTATCAAGGTCCACTTCGATGCCCTTTTGGCTGATTATGAAATCCAATAACTTCCTTGAAGTCACTTCGAAAGTACACTTCTCTAGGTTGAGTTTCAGTTGGAATTTTCTCAACCTATTAAACAATCTCCTTAGATTTTCCACACGATTTTCTCCTTCCTTGGACTTGGCAATCATATCATTGACATATACTTCAACTTCTTTATACATCATGTCGTGAAAGATTATTATCATGGCCCTTTAGTAAGTTGCCCTGTCATTTTTAAGTTCGAAAGGCATCACTTTGTAGCAAAATGTGCCCTAAGTCGTAATGAACGTTGTCTTAGCTTTATCTTCTTCAGCCATTTGGATTTGGTTATACTTGGAAAATCCATCCGTGAAAGAGAAAATATGGTTTCTGGCTATGTTATCGACTAATACATCAATATGGGGCAAAGGAAAATTGTCTTTAGGAGTTTCTTGATTAAGGTCTCGAAAGTCCATGCACACTCTGACTTTTCCATTCTTCTTCATAACTGGTACTATGTTGGCTACCCACTCAGGATAATCAGACACCTCAATGAAGCTGACTTCCAATAGTTTTTTGACTTCTTCCTTAATTTTTAACAGGATATCAGGTCGGAACCTTCTCAACTTTTGTTTCTTAGGCTTGACATCCTCTTATGTGGGTAAGTGATGGACCATGATCGATGGGTATAATCTGGGCATGTCGTCATAAGACCATGCAAATACGTCTTGGTATTTAGATAGTAGTGTGGTCCTCTCTATCTTTTTCTTTTCTTCCAAATTTCCCCCAATCTTTAACACCTTAGGGTTTTTGTTGGTACCAACATTAATTATCTCTCTTGGCTCGTCAATGGAAATTTTACTCATTTCATGTTTTTGCTAGTTTTCTTGTACGTCATTATGGTCATTGACATCACTCTCGACGACTAACCCTATAGGGCTGAAAGTGATATTAATATTTTCATTACCTATCTGTGTAAGGTATCCATGGCCTTTGTTTGGATCGTGGCATCTAGAGAAAAAGAATAGTATGCAAAAGGAAAAGCGTAAGTAAGGCAGGAGTAAAGGGAAAAGAAGCTGATTTTATTTTAGGGAACTCTCTTTCGAGTATAAACATTCGAAGAACGGAGGTAATTTATTACAAAATTCCATAAAATCTGGATCGTGATTCATCCTTTACCCTAGGGAAGACTTATTGTTATTCATAGGGATGGAGAACTAATTATTTAAGTGCTAGGATTTGTTGAATAAGCCAACCCCTTCATTTCTGTTAGAAGTGCCTTCTTTAGTGGGCTTTAAGTTTTGGGTTTTGGCTTTGATGAAAGTTTCTAACAATAGAGAGAAGGCCATTGGAGCGTAATACAACCGGTCACCGTTTTTGCCCCTATCTTGCATTCTTTGCAATTCTTCCATCGGGGTTGGAATGTATCTTAACCCATAGGTCCCAAACTGGCCTTCTTTGAATTTCAGCCTCTCTTCCTTCTGCTGATTGGTGATCATGCATACCTCATTAAACATTTGGAGTCCAAAGTCCTCTTGTTCTTTTGTACCAATATAGGTTATGGCCATCTCTTTATAGATTTCATAATCTTGGTCACCTAGAATTGTGATGACCCAGCCATTGGAGATGAACTTAACTTTCTGGTGAAGAGTTGATGGTATGGCCCCTGCTAAATGTATCTAAGGCCTTCCCAATAACAGATTAAAGGTCCTTAGAATGTCCAAAACCTAGAATGGGATGTTGAATGTTTGTGGGTCGATATCAACTGGTAAGTCGACCTCCCTTATTATCTCTCTCTTGGATTCGTCAAAAACTCTAATCGTTGTTGAACTTGGTTTGATAGCAGTTGTACCGACATCCAATAGATCTAGGGTGGCCAAAAGACAAACATTTAGAGATGACTTGTTGTGATGGTGTTATTTATCCTCACTATTATGAATAAAGGTTTTGTGTGCTGGGTACCTTCTTCACCTAATTCCTCGGTGGAGAAGGAAATTTGATCTATGGTGAGGATGGAATTGGTGACAGAGCTAATCCTTTCAGTCAGGATTTCATGAGGGTCCTTGACATCCCTTAGTGTTCTGAATAAGGCTTCTTAGTGCGGGTCTGATGCCATCAATAGACTCATGAGGGATATTTGTGTCAGAGTCTTGTGAGCTGGTCCATTATTTTATGCTCTCTAGACTTGATCATCTTGGTGGAGGCAGTTAATCCTTCCTCATGTTTAACTTGTTTGGCGTTTGGCATTTCCAGTACGCCCTTCTTTTTTAGGTTTTCCTTTAGATCATAGATTCTGTTAGAGCGAGTGATCCCCCTTATAAGTGAGCTTAATTGCCCTTAGTTTATTGCCTAGTAGTTGAGGGGGCCAACTTTATAATTTTCGAGGGCTACAGGTACGCGGAATGTGTACCTTTTAACTTGTGGGACCTCTTTTTTGTTGAATTTATAAATCTTTGGTTCTTGGTTTAGACTAATCACGTTGATGGTATATTTTGAGTGATCAGATATCATATTGATGATGGGTCCTTGGTTCGACAGTGGGTTGTTGTTAACATTTGGGGTAGAAGCCTCTACAAAATCTAGTTGTACCGTACCTTCATCAATTAGGTCTTGGATTTTATTTTTCAACCTCCAGCACAAATCAGTTGAATGGCCCACTTACCTTAAATGATACTGACATCTTGCATTAGGATCAAAGAACCTCGGCCTGTACCTTTCATTAGGAGCCTCAGAATGGAGTAGATTATCTCTTCTTAACTTTCTTAAGCACCTGACTAAGCGGAACAGGTATTTTGGTGAACTGTCTTAAGGCTTTGCTAGCCTATGATTGACTTATGTACTATGGTTGAACTGGTGAAGGATTCGTCTTAAAAGAAACTCGAGAGTTAGGTCTTGCATTTGAGTTGACCATGTTAATAGTAGCTTCTCTAAGCTTACTAGTGGTGGTTTTAGTAGAGGGTGGTCTTCTATCTATTGTCTCTTGTAGCTTGCCAGAGGAAACAGCACTCTCAATTTGATACCCCACTTCTACTACTTTTGTAAAGCTAGAAGAGGCTTGTCTGATCAGGTGAGCGAAGTAAGGCCTCTCAAGAGTGTTAATGAAAGTTGTAATAAGCTCTTTTTCAATCATAGGGGTAGATACCCTTGTAGTTAGGGACCTCCACCTTTGAGTATATTCTTTGAAGGATTCATTGTGCCTCTTCTTTAGAGTAACCAAATCTATCATTGTTGGTGCCACTTCAACATTTAATCTATATTGCTCATAGAATGCTCTGGCCAGCTTCTCCCATGTACTCACCTGATTCGGGTCCAACTAAGCATACCAGGTTAAGGCAAGGCTAATCAGGCTGTCCTGAAAGGTCTGGACCATGAATTGATTGTATTGTGCATACTTACCCATCTTGCATATATACAGTTGGGTGTGTAGCTTAGGGCATCTAGCCCTGTTGTATTTTTCAAAGTCAGGTATTTTGAACTTTTTTGAAAAGCTTCCCTAATCATAGGTAGTGAAGTCTGTTATGCCAGCGTGCTCAAATCCATCATATCCTCCAAGCATTTTTTTTTTCTGTAATTTGTTGAGTTAGCCCCTTCTCAAGCTCTTTCAATTTGTCTTGGTTAACTTCAAGCTTTAGGTTGATTGGGACTGAGTAAGTATTTGGCTCAAAAGTTGGGTTGGCCTTTGGAAATACCCCTTTTGTTTCAAAGGATTTGAAGCCCTGATTGACTTTAAGGTAGGCTTCTTCTGTTTCAAGGGGTAAGGCTTTAGTATTCTTTCCATATCAGGCTTTGGAATTTTCTTCATTTGATGGAGCTATAGACCTAAGCAGAGAAATGCTGTTAGTAAGAAAGCTTAGTTGATCTGCAATCTTTCCCATTGTTTGTTCCAAAGATTGGAACCTCAACTCAGTAAGGTAAATAACCTCAAGGTTGCCATTGCTTGTGTTGTTGTTGTTGTTTCCTTGGTTGGCCATTCTGGTTTGAGAACGAGTTTTGATGGGGCTTCTTTGGAAAGTTTGATGTTTGGGAGCTATCTTGGCAACCTGGGTTAAAACCACTTCTTAACAAGTTAGCATACGAATATTTTGAAAGAAATGCAAGTGAATCACATGGATGAAAAGGAGAGGATCGACAAATGATTAACAGAACGGCAAGTTATTTATTATTTTTAGATTCCCAAAGTTTTATTACATGAAAGAAAGAAAAAGGTACAAATTCATCTATACTAATTTTCTTTTTTTTTTTTTTTAGGCCAGATGACATTTTCTTCTTCTTTTGGTTATACTTAGCTGCTTCTTCAAACTCTTGAATTTTCTTCTAGGCCATCTTCAATTGGTGTTTCAAGGCATGTGACTTTTGTCTAGATTCTCGGTATAGGTTCGCCCATTTGTCTTTCTCATCATGGAGGATCTACATACAAGCTTTCATTTGGTCCACATAGGTTACCATTTCAGAGTTAGGGCACACAGGGGAGGTTTGAAGGACTTCTGGTGCTCGATGTCGTATTGCGCCTACCTTGTGAAGTTGATTGTATAAATACTCTTTGGTAACTCGGTATTTGTCCACTTCTCCTATGAACTTACTTAGATTGATGTTTGGGCTTACGGTCCGGGTGTCCCACCAAGTTTTGATCTTGTGAAGTTTGGATGTCTTTTCTATAGAGTGAGATCCTTTGAGATTAAGAGTGAATGGCTTTAATGAAGGTTTGTAAACTATGTCCTGAATTCCTTCAAATTGTCTTACCATGTTGTTTGGGTAGTAGCCTGTACCACAACTCATTCCGATTAGTGGCATAGCATGGAAATTCTTGCAAATCAGTATGACCCTAATGTGATTGCTCTACCTGGCAGTCCACAGTATGTCTTATACTTGAAAATCTTGTAGAACCTCTATCTAGAGAAGGGTAAGGATATCTTCTAGTAATTTGATCTTATCGACGAAAGAATCAATAAGGTCAATGTTATTTGCAATTGCTCCCCTTATTAAGTCTAACCCAAAGCATTTGATGTGACCAACGAACTACACCATTAATAGTGCCATGCTTGACCTGAGATTTCCGTAGCCCCTTTTTTTAAGGAAATTAAGGTTCCTTATCTGCTCAGCAAGTAAGGTAGGAATGTAAGACTTCCTTCCCAGAATTGAGCCACTAACTCTATTACCCTAAAGTGTATAAGAAGAGACCTATTTGGAAACAAGATAGTGGTGAACACTGTTAGCACATAGGCCTTGATTCGATTTTCTTTCCAATTTCCAAGAAACAGCACTTGTTTGTTGGAGTTGGGCTCATTCTAGAACCAATGGACTAAATCCCATATCTTGATGGTGTGTTTGTTGCAATCATTTAGGGCCTCATTTATCTTAGTCTTATGGATTCCTAAGAATCTTAAGAAAATATAGGTTAGGTTGAAGCTGAGTTCCAGGACATATATTTCATCTAAAGGAAGAGCTTAGAGTAGTTGGGTGTACTCCTCTAGAGTTGGGCTGATTAGATGTGGTCTAAATTAAAAAGCCACTTCTTTAGGCTCCTAGAAATGGACTAAGGCTCTTACTAGCGTGATGTTAACCTTCACTTTGGCTAGTGAGAGTATGGGTCTAATTTTGTTGGTAATGAACTATTGCTCTCTTGGGTTAAAGGTTTGAAACCACTGGCAGAGTATGGGCTTTGGGTTTGTAGGTTTATGGACGTAAATCTCCTTAGCAAAAACTGTAAACCTCTAAAATTTTTGATCTAGCTTTTGAAATAGACTCGAGTATGTTAGATAATTTAGGAGTTGATAAGACTAATGAAAGTGAAAACCCTAAAAGAAATAATCAATCGCATATGAAACTTGTCTACCCTAAATGTATGTAAACACTAATGATTTCATTCAAAAGTGATAAAAAACCATAAAATGATAACCTTAAAGACATATGAGCATTAATTCATCATAATATACCCTAAAACCCTAATTGATAATATAACCTTCATACTTAGTCAAATCATTAGTGAAAGATTAGAGATGACTTTTAATCATACATATATATTTAGAATCCTTAAGTAATCCTTTAGAAACTAAGATAATGAATCATAGATTACATTTATCTCCTAGGCATATGATTAAGATAGTATTACATAGAGTTAGGGGTATAATTGAAGCTTAGGTTAAATGTGGTGAACATTAACACCCTAATTGACACTTTTCATACTAGTTATATTAAGTAGCTTACCAAATGATGTATATAGGATATATATACCTAAAGTAAGATCTCATCATTTATTTTCACTAATCAATTCACCAAATGCCTCATTTCCTTAATTTTTCCCTTAATTTTCCTTAATTACTATATTATGTATACAAAATGGCATATGCTTATGGAAAGTTAACCAAGTCAACACAAATTGACCAAGGTCAAAAGGTTGACTAAGTCAACACATGTTGACAAAGGTCAACAATTAGAAAAGTCAACAAAAGACACTAATGCATAAGAAAATATCTAATTCATCTCATGATTCCTTTTCCTTTCTTTTCTTTTAGCTTTTCTTTTCTCTTCTCCTCAATTGCCATCCACTTCTTTTCTTCTAGACCCCACCATCTTCTTCATTCCAAAAGCAAAACAAAACAGAAAGAAACAAAGCAAAACCCCACCTCCATTGCCGTGACATCTCCTTCCCCTTTCACTTTCAAAAATTTCCACTTTGTCTCCATAATTCAAATACAAATTAAGGTATGTGATCATGTTATTATATATTGCTTTATATTACTTATTAGTTAAGTGATGATGTAGATTAGATAAGTAGATATATGTTATGTGTGATCATGTAGAATAAGGCATAAAGTTTCCACTTTTAAGTGTAGAAGGATAGGAATCATGATGAAGAGGAAAGGAAAGGAATACATGTGTATATGCCCTTAAGTATACGTACATAAGGATATACTAGAAGAATACAAGTATGGGGATCTTTGTACATAAGTATTTACTATGTACATGACCTAAACTAAGACAAATCCTAACTATACATATCTATATTATACTAAATACATACTTAAAAACACAAAAGTATGAAATTAAGAAGGTTTTCTTAAGAGGAAAATTTGGCATACGAAATTTGTACAAATATACGTATATGACTATATAGGTATATGAGTATATGTATAAGTATAAATATGATATATGTATAAGTATATTAGTATACATATAAGTATAGCAAAGGTGTAGGTATATAGTTAACAAATGTATAAATGTACATAAGTGTATATAATACACTTAGGCATGAGGTAAGGCTTATGTAAGCAAAGGAAGATGTAAGTAATGAGGTAATCACATGATGACATAAGCCATGACATAAGCAAATTATGACATAAGCCATGATATAAGCAAATTATGATATAAGCAATGATACAAGCGATTGATGACATAAGCGATGATATAAGCATAAGCTTATAAAATAAAAACATAAGTATGTACATATACTTAGGATCCAAAACTTTAAACCCTAATACACTTCCTAAATTCATTCAAACTTAATCAAGGACATAAATTAGTAATACTAATGTAAAATTCCCTAAGTATAAGAATAAATTGTTAATTAAATCATTAACTACTAAAATGGAACATAAAACTAACCAATAGGAATAATTAAGCCTCAATAGTTAGAATTTCAATAAATTTCGTCTACTTCGTAAAACACGAGTCTTAACGTTCAAAATGGACATCACCGTGTGAACATGCATCCAAAAAAGATGAAAAACGATTATAAATTCATAAATATCGAAAATAGAATGAAAAAGATACATACGATTAACAATTAGGTTTAATCGGATAGAACTGATAGTAATCTAAGTAGAATTAGGTCGATAGATATCTAGAACCATTAGGTAATTCAATTACTTATTATCCCTATTATCTTGTAATGATCAGGTGATCCCGACGAGGGCGAGGATCTTCTGATTGGTTATTACGACTAGAGCGAGTTGTTATAGTCAAGTGAATACTCCCGATGACTCTATACTTGTTTGTGCTTATAGTTAGTGCACTTAAATTGAATATCAATAACTTAATGCATGGGGTTTCGGGATATGTGTGTACTTAATATTGATTGATTATTGTGGGAAATATTGTTAAATACGATAATTGATGATTTGATGGTATGATTGATTTTTATATGATTTGAATGGTTTGCTGATATTGATTGATCACCTCATAATTTGACCTAATTATATTTGGCTTATCTTAAATTAAAAGGGTCATGCATTATCCATGCATCGCATTACTTATTCCAGCCGTCACTTCACGCAGAGATAAAGACAGGCCTTGCAGGGGTTGTTTATATATATTAAAGTATTTTTGTATGGTGCATTCGTACAACATGACCTTACCCAAACCTATGGGCTGACTAGGCAATAGAGACGCCAACCCTATGGCTGAGGGTTTAGTCTAGAGATCTCTGCTGTAGGGTGTGAGTGTAGACTGTGGAGGCTAACTCACCGCTAGGCTTGGGATTTTGTGTACTATTAGAAGACTTAGAAATGGAGATATATTTTACAAAATATGATATTTGAAGTTATGGGTAAAAACCCAGGTGCTAGAGCACGGTCGTGATTGGTACCGATAAATCTTTAACCCTTATCTCGAAGGGTGTTAAAATCCGATATTATATGCAGTACCGGTCAACTGAATATATTGTTTGGCATATTGCGTGTGCATGCATTCATATAGTTGTAAGAATTTGTCTGATAACTTGTTTACCAGTTTGGTATGAGGGATAACTCACTAAGCTCTTGTAGCTTATTCCCCAATAGTCTTTTTTTTGCAGGTTTACTTACTATGGGATTAGGATAAGTCTCGAGTGCTGAGTGTAAGATGAAGATATGTACATTAGTATTACAGTTAGTTGAGATCTTTATAGGTGAAAATCGTTAAGTTATAACCAATTGGGTGGATTGGTTATAACTTAGCCACTAGTCTAATGATTAAAATTGATTTTACAAAACGGTTTTTGGAAACTAGAGATTCAGGTTCGAGGTTTAGGAATTTTACACCCTTGCAAGTACCATTGACTTTCCAAAATTAGAAATAAACTTAAAAATCACCTTTTGATTTTGAAAGATAAGACTTAATTTAATTGGATAAACAAAACAATCTAAACTAGAGGAAAAGGGAAATTAGGGTTTTTTCGTTTTTTATCATCACCTTGTAAGCGCCTACGTATCTGTTATTCGGGATCAGACGTGCGTAGTTCTTTTTATGAAAACTTTAGTGGGTGGTTTTGTTTTAATTAAAAAAAAAATGATCGAGTCTACGTTTTACTCAATTTTGGTTTATTTAAGAGAATTTCTAAAAAAGAGTCATAAATTGAATTTTATTTTTTCGAAATTCTAAGCGATCTTAATTTGGAAAATTGTTGATTTATTTTTTATTATTTTTGGAAAATCAACTTTCTAAGTGACAAAAGAAATAATAATCTTTATTCTTTGTATTTACTTATTTATTTTTATTATTATTATTTTTTATTTTACTATTTGTATCTATTTTTAATTTTTAATAAACTAAAAAAAAAGCTAAAAATAAAAGTTATTCTTTTTCTTCTTTCTCTTTTTTTTCTACTTTTTTTCTATTTTTCTCTTCTTTTTTTTCTTTTTCTTCTCTATTATTATTATTATTATTTTCTATTGCATTTAAATAAAATAAATAAATAAATAAACAAAATAAAACAATGAATACAATATATAAAAACTTCGGATGGATTCAGACGTATGGGTTGGACCTAAGTAGGTCGGACGGGATCGGGTCGGGTTAGGTTGGATTGGATTCTCCTTCTTTAAGCTCAGCGACAATTAGAGGGTATAGTCTCGGTCGATTCGAACGGATTTTCTTGGGGTTGAAGGTAGATTTATGAGTTTTAAATTGGACTTAAGTGGGGTAAGCCGAGTGTCGTAGTGTTTAGTAGTGGTTTAGAGGGCTGTTAGAAGTGGCAGTCGGCAGTGATGGTGGTTCGGCTGTATAGAGGTTGTTGGGTGTGAGAGTAGAGTGTGGTGTGAGGCTTTGAGGTATAGGGTGCTCAGTTGTGCAATTAGTTTGGGCTTCTAGAGTGGTTGGAGTGGTGGCTCAAGGAGAGAGAGAGGCGGCAGTGAGGGTTTAAATTATGGTGGCTCGATACGGCTACTGTAGAGTACGGCGGAGGTTGAAAGAGGTTGGGTTGAAGAGCTTAAACTAAGGGGAGCTCAGCCGTGGTGGTGATTGGACTCAGTTTTGAGTGGAGAGAGGGGATTAAAGAGAGAAAGAGTAGGTTAGAGAGAGAAAGTGATCGCAGGGAAAGATAGAAGTTGTCTTGAGTGATTCTATTTGTTGTCTATGATTATATCGCCTCTATGATCACCAATTTATACATGAATTCATCCCAGAAACAAAGGAAAGTTAGAATCGAATTTAATTAAAAATGTCCGAAAACCTAGTTTTTTTTCTAATTTTTGAAAGTCGATTTAAATGTGCTTTTGACTGAATCTGGACTTGTTCTTAACACCAACTTGAAGCCTGCTATGTCTAGTGTGAGATTGATGCAAGAAACTATGTGCTTGTGAGTGGAATTTGTATAGAAATTGAAGCTAAAGTAGAGGGAGTGGGCTATTCTTGAGAAGGAAAAAGAAGAAAAATTAGGAGAAAATGGGGGAAAACATAGGGAAAGGAAGGGAAAATATTGACGTAGCACCATGTCAGTCAATTTGACCAACCCCGACTTGCTATGTGTCATTACGTGACACGTGGCATCTGACGTGGCATGCTACGTGGCGCTACGTCAGCAAGGTCATCCAATCCAATGATGCTACATGTTAGGACACGTGGCACAATCAGATCTTGATATGTAGCAATGTGCTAGCCAAAAAAAAGAAAA
This sequence comes from Lumnitzera littorea, assembly GCA_024138015.1. Taxonomy (NCBI): domain Eukaryota; kingdom Viridiplantae; phylum Streptophyta; class Magnoliopsida; order Myrtales; family Combretaceae; genus Lumnitzera; species Lumnitzera littorea. Next base: position 85,081,663 of record JAMXBB010000009.1, read on the forward strand.
AAAAAAAAAAAGAAAAAGGCCTCCTTGCCTTTGCCAAGATTCGAACCTAAGGCCTCATGTTCAATGCTAATGTTATGTCCATATGTTTAACTGTTAGGCCATTGGCCTGTGCCTTGTCCATATGTGCAATTAAATTGCATATATGGCTCAGGTCAACCTGGACTAGATTTAAATCTAAACCCAAGTCTAATGGTCCTTTATTTAAATTTATTTAAATTAAAATCTGATTCTATTTAAATGACCTAAAAAGTTTATTATATTCTAAATTCCTTATTTTTTAAAATTTTCTGTGACTTTTCAAATTTCTTATATATTTTCCTAAATTTTTCATTTTCTATTATTTTTTCTAAATTTATTATTTTTTTATGTTTTTTCCTATTTTCCTATTTTTTGGTATTTTTCTAGAATTCCTATTTTTTCTAAATTTCTTCATTTTTGGGGGTTTTCTTTAATTTCCTTTTTTTTTTTTTGAAAATTTTCTAATTTAGGGCCTACTGAGAAAAGAAAGAAAAATAATAAAAATGAAATAAATAAAAAACAAATAAAGGGGTGGGGGGGAATGGGGTGCAAAAATTAGGTGTTTACAAGGGCTACAACAAAGTCCATTGTATTATGGTACCACTTCCATTGTGGTACTTCTTAAGGTTGTAATGTACCTCTTAGTCTCTGGTGTTAAGCTTTTACTTGCTTGTACAATGTACATTTTGTCCCAAATTGTGCTGCATCCCTTTTCATTCCATGCCACCAAAAAGTAGGCTTTAGGTCTTGGAACATTTTGGTTCCACTTGGACGTAGTGTATATCTAGAATTATGTACCTTGTACATTATCTCCCTTTTAGGTCAACAATCTAAGGCACATAAATTCGTCCCTTAAATCTTAATACTCCAACTTCATCCATCTTGAAGTCAGGTAATTCTTCCATATGTGTTAACCTAAACTTGATTAGTTTTAAATCTTCATCTTCATCTTATAGCTTGATGAGTTGCTAACCACTGGTCCTCTTACTCACGCATAGCTTCGAGGCCTCTAATCCCTCACTCAAAGAATTTTCTCTCATCAACCTACCGATGATAAGAAACTCTATGTAGAAGAAGGATGGCTTAATTCCTTGATAGCTTTGAAAGGTTACACCTTGCTCTGGTTTCTCCCTCTTATGCCAAATGATTGAACCTCTAGTCATTGAGAGCTTCTTGCCGAGTGATGAAACACTCTCCTACTGGCCAAGTACTTCTCTTCCAGCCTCCTACCAATACTTGCTACATCCCTTTCTCGTCTCAATAATCCTTGATATTACCACAACTTGTTTCTACTCCACTACTGTACCTAGAGGATCTTTGTACGGAACTAATATTGTGCTACCACTTGTCTATTTCATCAGATACTGTACTATTTTTTCCTTTTTGTTGTTTGTCTTTTTTGCCCTTTTTTCGTATGTACTATGAATCCCCTTTTTATGTATGCTTTTTTGTAATTTCTTTATTTGTAATATTATCCTAGGGACTTACTATAAATAGTCCCTTCTCCTTATAAGCTGGAATGATCATACTTTACAAATAGACATTGAATATACTGTTTTTGTGAGACAACCCACTCCAAGTCCATTTTTAGACACTTTTATCTAATCTTGTTGAGTGGCTCAAGATTAGTGGTGAGTGGACCTTGATATTAACATGTGTGTCATATCAAGTGAAGTGTCAAGTTGTATTGTGTTCGTAGGTAGGTCATATCTTCCAAGTAGCTTCACATTAGCTACTTTAGTCAGTTTGTCGACCTACTCACTTTAAGTTTCTTCAATATTTCGAAGGATCCATTGGTTCAAATCTACTATTGTAAGTCCTAATGATAATTGAGCTCCTAGACACATCATATAATCTTGGTATCAAAGCTTGAGGTTGAGGCTGAAAGCTATGTGGTAATAGTCCATACTAGTTTGCTGTTTGAGATATTATGTTTTCATTTGGAAGAATAGAGCAAGTTCATAGTTTACAGTTCACGTGGTATTTGTATGTGTGCATAAGGATTTCTTATGTGGAGTATTTTTTGAAGCTTCATTTTGAGAATGTTGAATCTTAGTGTTTAGGGAGAGATTAACGATGCCGAGAGTGATGCTTGTGGTTGAGGTCAAGTTACCCAACAAACACCACGTACTACTAATGAGTAGATATAAGATCTTGCTGCTATTATGGCTAATTTAGCTATCTTAGTACAAAGAGTCTTAGAGACTAGGTTGCGTGAGATAGTTATTGAACAGGACTGAAAGATGAGAGATAGGTCAAGAAGACAGATGAATAAAGAGTATGCACCAAAGCCATTCCTGTGAACCAAGCACCACCTTGATGTGCCGAAAGAATGGTAAGAAGGAGGTTAGAATTGGATGAAGTGGAGGAGTATGAAGAGGAAGAATAGTATGATGGAGTTGATAAGCATGAACTTATAGCTCCTAGGGACGTCAAACACCTCAAAGTATAGATTCTGGGCTTCAACGGCTTTGGTAGTGCTGACGACTACTTGGATTGGGAAGAGAAGATCGAAAAGATATTTGACTTTTATGATTATGAGGATGCTATTCGTATTCGAGTGGTTGCATTGGAATTTTTGGAATATGCAGCCATGTGGTGGAAGAAGTTATAGAACATTTACCTAAGAGCTTGACGAGAATTCTAAACATGGAATGAAATGAAGAGAGTCTTGATAAGTAGGTTCATTCTCGAACACTACTGTTGTTGGTGAATTTTGGTATAAGGGAAAATCTTGCAAAAGAAAGTGAAATGATTAATACTGGGGCTAGTTCGATGTGGCCACTCCAGTGCCTAAGTTAGAAGGGTGACTTTGTATGGAAAATATTTGAGTAGGTAAAAAGTGTTAAAGAGCCCTTACAGAGTTTCTTTCCAATACTTATAGGAGGTTATAGTTTCTAAGGTATTTGTTGGAATAACTTTTAAGACATGTAGAAGCTTCTTGATTTGTCATCTTCCCTATTATGTAGGAAGAGTAAGCAGTTATGTAATATACCCGTGCTTGTGATAACCGTTCGTGCTATGGACTTGAATTCAAACCAGTAACGAATTTGTATTACTTAGTAGAAATACCATGTGTCACCTATCTAATAGTATGCCGAGAGATCCGATCATTGGCCTATCGGTAGCCGAATGAATGAGTATATCAGATGAATGAAAACTGACTGTCAATATTTGCCCCCCAACTGCTGTGTTTGAGTAATTGATAAGGGGAGTTGCATATATATATTTCCTTAGAGGCCGAGTGGGGGAGTGATTCTTTAGATTAATGTTGAGCAAGATGGGATGTAGGACAGATCACATCCCAATTGAAATGTCGTAATTTCTAAACTCCCTCTTATTTGAGAAACCAAGAAGATGATATTTGTCACCTAGGTCATCATTTTATTGCAGGCTTACTAATTGTCAGAAAGTTGTCAATCATCAGATTTTAGTCATGAAACATGTGTCAGCAACCCGCACCATTGCCATATCAGTGCATCATTATTGTCATAAGCAGATTTGTAGTTATGAGGACGAATTGTCCATATATAAAGTACTGTTCACAATCAGAATTCATTTCTTTGGTTGCATCTTAAACTTTCATTCGCTTTCTCATCTTTTACCTCACATTCTTCGACTTATGTTATATCATTTCGCATAACCATTCAGGTATGGTTCATAACATTACTCGTTGACTTGTCCTCTCTAATTCTAAGGCAATGGAAACTGAGGCTACTTTTCCTCCCTAAATAAGGAGTGAGGTAGCATGTTCTTTGGGTAGTTCAGCCAATAGTATGGAAGCAAGGTGGGATAAACTTACTTGGATTAACGAGCTTCCTATGGATAATTATCCCGAAGATAAACAAGTTAAGTCTTCGACAAGATATGTGTACAATACCATAGCATGCTTCTGCAACTCTCCAAATGGAAGTGCCAATTTTGCTGATAGAGTTCTCGCACAAAATACAACAAGTATTGGCAAGATCTTCCTAGGACTTAGAATTTGAGGAGGCCAAGAGAGGAGGAGAACGTTTGTTTCCCAAGGGAGCATGAATTCCATATATATCTAAAGTATTTGGATTTCGGGATGCGTTTCCCTTTCTTGGCATTCGTGAAGGAATTTTTCAACTATTTTAGAGTTATGCCGAGTATATTCTCATTGAATACATACTAGCTCTTGGTAGCTTTTGGGATAGTTTGTGAAGAAGTCAAGGTTAAGGCTACACCTTAACTCTTTCAATAGTTTTTTCATAATTAGGAGGAAGCCTGATGGGTGGTACTTTGCTGCTGCAAGGCATGGGCGTAAGTTCATGGATGGGTTAAAATCCAAGATCTACAAGTGGCACAACAAATTCGCGTTAATAGTGTTTGACGAAGACTTGAACTTTTGGACTCAATGGACTGAGTCAATCTATATAATAGAACTAATGTCAAATGATGCAGCAGTAGCAAGGAAAATTCAAGAAAGGAGGAGGAACAAAATGTTCTTTTAGGACACCGATAGAATTATATGGCATTATGAAAATGGAGACCTAATCTTTTTGAAAAAGAAGGTACGCTAATGAGTTACCACCGTGTCGAGTATAGCCACAAGAGGAAAGCTGTTCTCGAGACCTCGGGGAGAACTGTAGCCTTTGAGCATTACTCGATACGGAAAATGTAAGTTTGACTTTTTCCCATGTTTATATTAATTTATTTACTCATATCGTAGATATAGGTGTTGGTGAGGTGAATCCTGCCAAGCTACTAACCCAGGCCAAGGCCAAGAAATCCAAGGCTGATAAGAGGGTGACTACCTTAGCAACTGTTACTCGGCCTGTTGTCATAAAGAAGGCAACAAAGGAGATTGCAGCGAAGTAGGTGGCCGTATAAAAGACCTCCTATCCTAACGAAAGGCGGAAGGAGAGTGAGAAGACATTGTCTACCGAGGTTGTTCATTCTGAGAATCCTCCGGTTGTGATTATTCAAACTTCTGTCAAGTTGAAGGATGATGAATATCAAGAGAGACGCATCCTGGTGAGGAGGATGAAAATGCCACTGCTACAAAAGGGTCATTCCTGATAGTGGAGGTGGCATAAAGCAACAATAAAAGACTGGAGAAAGAACTTGTTGGCCAACCAGTTGCTAAAAAGTCTAAAGATTCGGATAAGAAGGTGATGGAGGCAATGCTCAGTAAAGCACTCGGCATCAGCAGTACTGCATTTGTCTCCAATAAAGAGGTTAGCAAGTACTACATCCTATGTTAGAACCATACAATTTGAGACACCGATCCGGCCCTGAGTGATAGGACAAAGTCCTTGGCTTTAATGAAAGGAGTAATTCTTCCTAAGGATAGAGATTTTGCGAAGAAGGATGTCAATAGAGTCAGCGGTTATAATAAGGCTAATATCGCAGCCAAATTGTATGATGTGAGTATCCATAACCATTACTTTTAATTGTCAAATTTGTTCGTATTACTAACTCATTTCCTTTTCTAGACGAGCAGCCATATTCTAACAGCTTTGGACAAAGCCAACAAAGAGGCGAATAAGGTAATATCCTTGGTTGTATCCATGTGTTGTGGCGAATTATTCTTGATTATGTTAAATAAGTTTGTCATAGATTGTTGAGGATGCATATAATGCATCGAAAGCCTAGACTATTGTTGCTAAGAACGCGAAGATAAGGGTTGAGATTGAGGTAAGAAAGCTCCAAGAAGACCTTGATGCTTAGAAGTTAGCACATGCTCTTACCGTCGATGAAGTCTTAAGCTTGAAGGCTAAAATGGAAGAGTAGTACAAAGAGTTTGAAGGCCTAAAAGAGGAGCTACAAAAGAAGAAAGAAGAGTATTGGGGCCTGGGTTGAACTCTTTACATGATGAGCGAAGAGGAAGATCAGCTCAGAATGTAGATTAAAGAGTTAGAGACCAACAACTCAAACTTACAAAGCCGTCGTGCTGAGTTGGAAGAGACTATGAAAAGAAGACGTTCGATTGAAGAGGTACTCGATATGGTTACTCCTAGTAGGTAGTACGAGAGACTCTTGAGGAAGAAATTGTTTGAAGGGGTTCAAGTGGCAAGAGAGGAGATCTTGAAGCTTCACCCTAATTACGATCTCTCTTGCCTTGACTTTCTTTACGTTAATGACAAATTCAGTAGCGCCGATGAAGATGAAGGTGATGAGATAGGTGTCGAGATTTTGAATCAAGGTGACAATGAGGCTCATGCTAAAGAAATTGCTTGCTCTAAGACCTTAGTAGTCGGAGAAGCCCTAGCCACTGATCTAAAAATCACTTTTGTTGAATTTGAGAGTAGGACATAGGATTTCTGTTGTATTGGCACATTGCGTTCTTGTGTAATTATCAATCGAAATATCTTTAATACAATATCGAGTGCTTGTAACCCTTGTTGAACGAAAATACTTTTTAGACAAGTCTCCAATACGTTTTTTTTCACGTCCTGTACTTTCATGACGTGTATGGAATACGGACATTGTTTCACGCTCTTATTTATTAGCATCTTTTATTTCATGCACTAGTTATTTCTTGGTAAGTTTTATTTCACACGCTAGTTATTTTTTAGTATGTTTTATTTCACACACCCAACTATCTCTCGTCAAGTTTTATTTCACACGCCCATTCTGTATGTCTTTATAGACAGTTCGTTAGTCGTTTGAAGCATAGACTAGCTACATTACTCAACCATAAGGTTAATTTGTATAGCTTGTTAACCACGTTAGGCTAGGACCTAGATCAGTTCATTTGCCGTACAGCCTAGAACTCATTAATTCAGCAATCATAACAAAAATAAACATAATGAGACTTCAAATATAATTCTCATAAATAAGTACTGTAGTCTTACAAACAAGTTGGCTATCGCTAAATGAGTGGTGATAAAAATCATCCGACAGATTAATTGCAATATAACTTTAGATTCTCAGTGTTCTATGCTTGAGGGATGATAGATCCATCTAACCTCTCCAGTTAATAGGCCCCCTTGTCAACAACTTCCTAGATCTGGACAGGATCCTCTTAGTTCGCGCCGAGCTTCCCTTAATTTGGTCGCACGCTAGTAGCTTCCATCTTTCAGCAAACCAGATTCCTAGGTTGAAAAACCCGGTGCTTCACTTTCTGATTGTAATACCTTACCACTCCATGTTGTTATGCTACGATCCTATCTCTTACAATATCCCGAATTTCATCAATAGTGTCTAAATTTGCTATTAATCCAACTTCATTAAACATAATATCAAAATTCTAAATTTACAGATTTGGCAAATCAAATTCAATCGGTAACACAGCTTCCGTACCATAAGCTAACTTAAAGGGCATTTCTCCAACCATAGTTTTGCTGGTGGTTTGGTACACCCATAAAACATTCAATAGTTGAGGGAAAATCCTGTAAAAGAAAGTGAAATGCTTTGCACCATGGACTTGAATTCAAACCAGTAATGGATTTGTGCTACTCAACAGAAATGCCGTATGTCACCTATCTAGTGGTATGCCGAAAGATCCGATCACCTGGCCTATCGGCAACCGAATGAACAAGTATATCCGATGAGTGAAAATTGACTATCAATGTTTGTCCCCCAACTCCTATGTTTGAGTAATTGATAAAGGGAGTTGCAAATATATATTGCACTAAAGGTTGAGTGGGGGAGTGATTCTTTAGATTAATGTTGAGCAAGATGCAAAGTAGGACGGATCACATCCCAGTTAAAAGGTTGCAATTTCTAAACTCCTTCTTGTTCGAGAAACTAAGAAGTTGGAGGCATGACATCCGTCACCTAGGTCATCATTTTGTTGCAGGCTTACTAATTGTCAAAAAGTTGTCAACTATCATATTTCTATCATGAAACACGCATCAGCAATCCATGCCATTACCAGATCAGCGCATCATTACTGTCAGAAACAAATTTGCAATTACAAGGATGAATTGCCCATATATAAAGTATCGTTCACAATTAGAATTCATTTCTCTAGTTACATCTTAAACTTTCATTTGTTTTCTCATCTTTAACCTTACATTCTTTGACTTGTATTATATCATGTCGCATAACCATTCAGGTATGGTTCACAATGTTGCTCGTAGACTTGTCCTCTCCAATTCTGAGACAATGGAAACTAAGGCTACTTTCCTTCCTTAAATAAGGAGTGAGGTGGCAGATGTCATGCCTCCAATTTCTTGGTTTCTTGAATAGCCGAGAGTTTAGAAATTGTAACCTTTCGATTGGGATGCGATCTGTCTTACTTCCCATCTTGGTTGGCATTAATTTAAAGAATCACTCCCCCACTCGGCCTCTAATGCAATATATATATATATATATATATATATATGGAACTCCCTTTATCAATTACTCAAACATGGGAGTTGGGAGACAAATGTTGATAGTCAGTTTTCACTCATTTGATATACTTGTTTATTCGACTGTTGATAGGTCGAGTCATCAAATCTATTGGCATACCACTAGATAGGTGAAACACGGCATTTTTGCCCAGTAGCACAAATCCGTTATTGGTTTGAATTCAAGTCCATGGTGTGAACGTTATCACAAGCACAGTTATATTACATAACCGCTTACTCTCCTTATATGTTAGGGAAGATGTCAAATCAAGAAGCTTCCACATATCTTAACAGTTATTCTAACAACTACCTTAGACACTACAACCTCCTATAAGTATTGGAAAGAAACTCTGTAAGGGCTCTCTAACACTTTTTACCTACTCAAATATTTTCCATACAAAGTCACCCTATTAACTTAGGCATCAAAGCGGCCACACTAGACTGGCTCCGGTACTAAGCATTTCACTTTTTTTTTTTTTACAGGATTAGCCTTAACCTTGACTTCTTCTCAAACTATCTCAAAAGTTGCTAGGAGCTGGTATGTATTCGGTAAGTACATACTCGGTGCAACTCTAAAATAGTTAAAGAATCCCCTCATGAACACTGAGAAAGGGAAGCGTATCCTGAAATCCAAATACTTTAGATATATATATGGAATTTATGCTCCCTTGGAAAACAAACCCTCTCCTCTTCTCTTGGCTTCCTCAAATTCCACATCTCAGGAAGATCTTGCTAGTACCTATTGTATTTTGTGACGAGAACTCTATCAGTAGAGCTGGTAATTCCATCTAGAGAATTACAGAAGCTTGCTATGGTATTGTATAGATATCTTTCCAAAGACCTCTCTTCCTTACCCATGGGATAATTATCCATAGGAAGCTCATTAATCTGAGCAAGTTTATCTTACTTTGCCTCCATACTATCGGCCGAACTGCTTGAAGAACATGCTACCTCACTCCTTATTTAAGGGGGGAAAGTGGCCTCAGTTTTCATTACCTTAGAATTGGAGAAGATAAGTCAATGAGCAACATTGCGAACCACACCTGAATGGTTGTGCGAAATGATATAACACAAGTCTAAGAATGTAAGGTTGAAGATGAGAAAGCAAATGAAAGTTTAAGATGCAACCAAAGAAATGAATTTTGACTGTGAATAGTACTTTATATATGGGCAATTCGTCCTTATAACTGTAAATTTGCTTTTGACAATAATGATGTGCTGATTTGGTAATGGCGTGGATTGCCGACGCATGTTTCATGGCAAAAATTTGATGGTTGACAACTTTTTGATAATTAGTAGGCCTATAACAAAATGATGACCTAAGCGACAAATGTCATGCCTCCAACTTCTTGGTCTCTTAAATAGGCAAGAGTTTAGAAATTGCGACCTTTCGACTGGGATGTGATTAATCCTACTTCCCATCTTGCTTAGCATTAATCTAAAGAATGTAACGCATGTCCAACGATTATGTCTACTATCTAATCAATTTTTGGCAGAGGGAAACAATCCTTGGGACAGGCCTTGTTGAGATTCGTGAAGTCTATGCACATTCACCACCTATCGTTAGACTTCTTAATCAGCACACAATTTGCTGGCCAAGTCGGATAAGGCTCTTCCCGGATAAATCCTGCCTTCAATAATTTATGGACCTCTTCTTCTATTGCTATTTGTTTCTTTAGCGCAAAATGTTTCTTCTTCTATTGTACCACCTTTACATTCAGATCAATCTGGAGTTTATGTACCATAACTTCTCTTAGGATACTCGGTATACTTGAAAGTGACCATGAGAACACATCAGCATTGGCTTGTAAGAAGTCAATTAAACATTATCGAACATCTGCTGACAAGGGTTTCCCTATCCTTGTTGTCTTTCCGAAGTCATTTCTCAAAGGAATTTCCTCAATATCATTCTCAGCTTTTTCTATGCCAATTGACTTGCCTTCTGGACAAGTTTCAACCTGAAATACTTCCTCTAATCTCAAGGCCCTTATATATAAGGATTGTACCAATTGCCGATTTCCTTTGCACACATTAACTCCTGTGGGAGTGGAGAACTTAGCTTTCAGATGTGCAGTTGAAGGGATAATGCCAAATAAATGCTGATACAACCTTCTTATTATTATGTTGTATGGGGACTAGCATTTGACGATATGGAAGTCCACCTTATTTTCTATAACATGCTTGTCATCGTCGATCTGAATCGTTAGGGAGATTACTCCTGCTACTTGGACAGGCTAATTATTAAAGGCATAGAGATCATACTTATAAGACCTTAACTGCACCTTGATCTTAGGTCTCATTTGGTTAAAGGCATGCTAAAAAATGATGTTGACCGAACTTCTTGTATCAACAAGAATCTTCTTGACTTTGAAGTTGGTGACTCTCACGTTGATGACGAGTGTGTTGTTGTATGGCCTTTAGATGTCCTCAAAATCTACCTCTTTGAAAGATATTGTATTTTCGATCTTAACCTTTTTGCCTTAAATATTGCAAATGTAATTCTTGGCATTAATCGAGTTCAAAGAACTCGACTAGCCTATGGTAGGTCTGTCGACAATGGTGTTGATCACTCCATTAGGTGCTCTATTAGAATTTACATCCCTTGCACCTCTTACGATTGATATCAGCCATGTGTCATTCTCTTGTTCCTCACGTCTCCTCTGAGACAGTCTCTCAATACTCTCAGCATCATAGGCTAAGAACTTGCGCAAGTGCCTACGTTGGATTGCATCTTCAATTGCATTCTTGAGTTGAATGCACTCATTTATATTGTGACCTTTGTCATGGTGGAAATCACAGTAGTTATTGGAGTTTCTCCTTCAGGGAAATCCAGCTACTGGAGGATGCCTCTCTCCCCACGTACCTCCATCAAAATGTTTGAAATTGGACAATTGACAAGCGTATGAGATGAGTATGTCGGGATCTTCGATTTCTTCCTCTTAGCATCAGAACTGTGGTCATTGTCCATGCCAAGTCTATCCTTTACACTTTTTCGCTTGTCATTATTTTTATCTCCTCTACTATAATCGGCCTCTTACTGTGCCTTAATGCTATCTTTCTAACGGATGTATAAAGTGGCTTTAGCCTTAAACTCGGTGAAAGTTTTTAGCTTGTTTTTATGAGAGACTTGAAAAAGTCTCCATGGGTCGTGACTCCATTGATTATGGCATTGAGGGCCACACTCATATCTAATTCTAGGATTTGAACTATCTTGGCCATAAATCTGGCCAAGTAGTCCTTGATTGACTCGTTGGACTTTTGTTTTATGGTATTAAGGATTGAAGAATCCTTAACAGGAAGTTTTCTTACAAGAAAGTGTTGAAGGAGCACTTTTGCTAATTCATCAAAACAGGAAATGGTATTTAGTTTCAAATGTTTGAACCATGTTCTAGCTTCATTCCTTAATGTTGAAGGAAAAGCATGACAGGCCACTATATCACTCAAACCATGCAACTTGGCCAACATATGGTAGTACTCTAGGTGGTCTTCGGCATCCTTTGTTTTATCATAAGTCTCAAACTATGGTAACTTGATGTGCCAAGGTATCATTTTCTCTAAAATCTCTAGAATAAAGGGACTCTTCTTAATTTGGAAGTGCTTACTTGAGGCAGCAGGGGCGCTGACATGTGAAGGACTCGTATGGTGCACTTGCTGCAATTGTTTGCCTTTGTCATTCTTTTGAAAAGTACGAGCTGAAGGTCCTATCATATTCCTAGCTTGCTTTTTCTGTAACTCACGTGAATAAATTGAATCAGTACTATGTTCAGTATCATGATGGTGTTGGTCTTTGTTTTGGATCAAGTTTGGGTAAATACTAATATGGAAGAGGTTAAGGATTTGCTCATGTTTTTTATTTAATTCTTGGTTTTCTTTGGCTAAGCTGAGGCAAAGTTGCTTGAGCTTAGCCAATCACTACTCATCAGTATGCTAACTCCCTCCTTTAGGATGTTGGGAGGATGTACCAGCAACTGCACTCTTAGATACTCTTGCTTTAGCTATGTGGATGTGTTTAGGAAACCATAGATGGTGCCAAAATGTTGTTGGTGAATTTGGTATGAGGGAAAATCCTACAAAAGAAAGTGAAATGCTTGATGCTAGAGTCAGTCTAGTGTGGCTACTCCATGGCTAGTCAATGTTCGAATCGTTAAGTCATGACTATAAAAGGAGACATGCCCTAATTTGAAGTAGAGTGTGCAAGCAAAGGAGTGGAAAAGATGGGAGTTGAATAGATGCTAAAAGAGTTTTAGAAAGACCTTAATGTCGAGACACTACCTAATGGTGGTGCCGAGTATTATTTTGTCGTTCGATGATCTCTTAGTGCTTTTGTGGTTGACGAGAATGAGCAAAAGGAGAACCTCTTCCATATGCATTGTCGAGTGAATGGCAAGCTATGCACTTTGATCATTGATGGAAGGAGCTGTACCAATGTCGTAACACAAGGGGTAGTTAAGGCCATGAAATTGCTAACCCTCCCATACCCTAAGGCATATAAGATTCACTGGCTAAATGAAAAAGGAGGCTTATACGTTGCCAAGCAAGTTAGAGTATCGATTTCCATTGGTGATAGGTATAAGGACAAGGTACTGTGTGATATCCTTCCTATGTGCACCTCTCACATATTACTCAGTCGACCATGGCTGTTTGACTTGAGAGTATTGCACGATGGGTATAAGAACACCTATATGTTCTAAAAGGATAGGAAGAAAATCATACCGACACCCATGAGTCCCAAGGAAGTGTAAGAAGCCTAAGAGAAGGTTGCTAGATTACTGCAATGGAAGTCCTTAGTGATTTCTCGAGCTTAGTTTGCCCAAGAAGTTAAGGCCGAGGACTATGTACTCCTTTTAGCCAGGAGACTCTTGGAGGTGAGAGAAGCCGAGAGCTTGCTTGCTGAGATGCATAAGCTACTTCAAGACTATGTTGACCTATTTCTTGTTAAGATACCAAAAGGTTTACCTCCCTTAAGAGGCATTGAGCATTGTATCAACCTTTAACCTAGAGTTTCCCTACCAAACTGACCCGCTTACAGGCTCAATCCTAAGTAAGTAGCTAAGCTAAAGAAACAAGTGGATGAGTTGGTAGACCATAGATATGTCCAGGAAAGTATGAGTCCATGTGCCATACTAGCCGTACTAGTACCTAAGAAAGATGGGTTGTGGAGAATGTGTATTGATAGCCATTCCATCAATAAAATTACCATTAAGTATTGATGTTTGATCTTACTGTTAGATGATATGCTCGATGAGTTGCATGGTGCCCACATCTTCTCGAAGGTTGACTCAAAGAGTAGCTACTACCAAATACAAATGAGACTTGGAGATAAATGGAAGATGGCCTTTAAGATAAGGGATTGTCTATTCAAATGGATCGTAATGTTGTTTGGCTTAACTAACACGCCGAGTACATTTATGCAGCTAATGAATCATGTGCTTAGAACGTTAATCAGAAAATGTGTTATGGTTTATTTTGATGACATTCTAGTCTACAGTGCCAACCTCATCACTCATGTTGAGCATTTAAGATCTGTGTTTAACATATTTCATGCCGAAAGATTATTCAACAACCTAAAGAAATGTGTATTCTGTCAAAGCAAAGTTGTATTCCTTGGATATGTTATTTCAGGGAAAGGAGTTCAAGTTAATAATGAGAAAGTCAAAGCTATTCTTGAGTAGCCTACGCCGAGTAGTATTACTGAAGTTAGGAGCTTCCATGCCCTAGCTTCCATGCCCTAGCTTCATTCCATCAGAGATTGATTCTGAACTTCAGTTCCATAATTGCGCTTTTAATTGAATTGAATAGGAAGAACATTGAGTTTAGGTGGTCGAAGAAAGCTTAGAAGAGTTTTGAAGATGTGAAGTCTAAGTTGACGTCTGCTCCAATACTTGCCCTACTTAATTTTAAGAAAGTTTTTAAGGTAGAGTGTAACACGTCTGGCATTGGCATTGGTGCTGTCCTCATGCAGGAGTATCGACCAATTACCTATTTTAGTGAGAAACTACGAGGTGTTGCCTTGAATTACTCAACATACAACAAAGAGTTCTATGCCCTTGTCCGAACACTACGGAATTGGCAACATTATTTGTTGTCAAGATAATTCATCATCTACTCATATCATGAGTGTCTCAAGCATCTTCGTGGGCAATAGAAGCTTTCTCAGCATCATGCCAAATGGGTTAAATTCTTGGAGTCTTTCTGCTAAGTCATCCGGTATAAGAAAGGGAGCACCAACACTATGGCAAATGCTCTTTCTCATTATCATACCCTTATTATGTCTATGTAAGCCAAGGTATTTGGATTCGGCACCCTACCCGATCAGAATGAGTACAATTAGTATTTTGAGCCTTTAATGGCCAAGTGCAATGTTGGAGGCATTGTGGATAGGTTTTACTTGAGTCAGGGGTTCCTGATAAAGGGTAAGTAAGTTTGTGTACCGAGTAGCTCAACTAGAGAGCCAGTCACCTGTAAGCTCATGCTAGGGGCTTGGCCAACCATTTTAGAGAAAAGTGGACAACTGAAATACTAAAAGAGCATTTCTATTGGCCTGGGATAATAAAGGATGTGTGTCGAGTTCTTAAGAGGTGTAAGGTACAAGGTATAAGGTGCGAGGTGCGTAAACATGCAAATGGAAGGAGGGAGTCGTATGGAGAGTATACACCCCTACCTATACCTGAACACCCATGGATTGACTTAAGCATGGATTTTATGCTTGGCCTTTCCCAAACATCGAGGAGACATAACTCAATTATGTTGGTGGTCAACTGGTTCAACATGATGAGCCACTTTATTCCTTGCCACAAAACTAATGATGCTTTATTTGTTGTTAATCTCTTTTTGTAGGAAATTGTACGTCTATACGGGTTGTCGAGAAGTATTGAATCCAACCGTGACTTAAAGTTCACGAGTTTCTTTTGGAAAACCCTATGGAGGAAACTCAGCATTAAGCTTATGTACAATACTTCTTGCTACCCCCAAACAAATGGCCAGATTGAGGTAGTAAACAAGATAGTCGGTAACCTTTTGCGAGCAGCTATGGGGAAGAACTTACAGAGTAGGACTTATGCCTACCTATCATTGAGTTTGCTTACAACCGATCAGTTTATAGCTTGACAGGAAGGTCACCTTTTGAGGTTGTCTATGGACTTAATTTAAACTTACCCTTGGAAATGGCTATTAGCCTAGTCGTACAATGGGAAAGTCAATCTGGCCTCTAGCATACTGAAGAATTCCAAAAGTTGCATCAAAAGGTTGCTGAACAACTAGTACAAATTGTAGCCTAACAAATGGAGCAAGGAAGCTGAGGAAGGAGACAAGTGGTTTACAGCCTCGAGGACCTTGTCTAGGTCTACCTTATCAAGGAGCATTTCCTTCGGAAGAGAGTGAACAAGCTTTCCCCTAGATCAGACGAACCTTTTAAGATCCTTAAGCACATCAACGATAATGCCTATGAGCTTAAGTTGCTCAACGGATATGGTGTATCTATTACTTTTAATGTGGCTAATCTAACACCCTATGTGCTTGATGAAAAAGAGGGCTAAGATTTGAGGGCAAATCTTCAACAACCCTGGAGAATTGATGAGTTGTCGACTATTGATCCTCTTACTCACGTACGGCTCCGAAGCCTTTAGTCCTTCACTTGAAGATTTTTCTCTCGTCAACTTACCAATGACAAGAAACTCTATGCAAAAGAAGGATGGTTGAATTCCTTGACAGCTTTGGAAGGTTACATCCTGCTTTGGTTTCTCCCTCTTGTGTTGAATGATCGAACCTCCAGTTGTTGAGAGCTTCTTGCTAAGTGACGAGACACTCTCCTACTGGCTGAGTACTTCCCTACTAGTTGAGTACTTCTCTTCTAGCCTCCTACCAATGCTTGCTACATCCCTTTCTCGTCTTGGTAATCCTTGATACTGCCATAACTTATTTCCACTCCGTTTCTGTACTTAGAGTATCTTTGTACAGAAACAATGTTACGTTGCCACCTGTTCATTTCATCTGATACTGTATTATTTTTCCCTTTTTGTTGCTTGTCCTTTTTGCCCTTTTTCATATGTACTATAAATCCCCTTTTTATGTATGCCTTTTTGTAATTTCTTTCTTTATAAAATTATTCTAAGGACTTACTATAAATAGTCCGTTCTCTTTGTAAGTCGGAATGATCCTACTTTACAAATAGACATTGAATATGCTAATCTTACGAGATAACCCACTCCAAGTCCATTTTCATACACTTTTATCTAATCTTGCCAAATAATTGAAGATTAGTGGTGGATAGAGTTTGATATTAACTTATGCGTCATATCAAGTGAAGTGTCAAGTCGTGTTGTGTTCGTAGGTGGGTCATACCCTCCGAGCAGCTTTACGTCAACTATTCTAGTCAGTTTGTCGACTTACTTACTCTAAGTTTCTTCGATATTTTGAAAGACCCATTGGTTCACATCTACTATGGTAAGTCCTAGTGATAATTGATCTCCTAGGCGCATCATAGCTCCTTAATTTTATCTTGTAAGGTTCGTTGGAATGCCAAATTCATTAAGCAAATGTCAAGGTCATGTCGCCTAAATTGTATTTTTAACTTTTCAAACTTTAGAATCAATTCCTATTGTATAGTGAGAGAAGACATAACTTGTCCATAATTTTAGTAGCTAAGTGCATTAGCTACTACATTAACTTTTCTAGAGTGATAGTTGACAGTCAGATCATGATCCTTCATCAATTCTAACCATCTTCGTTGCCATAAATTCAACTCCTTTTAAGTGAAATAGTACTTAGACTCTTGTGATCTATATGTATTTCACAGTATTGTCCATAAAGATAGTGTCTCCAAATTTTTAGTGCAAAAACCACTACAGTTGATTCTAGATCATGAGTAGGATAATTCTTTTCATGTGGCCTTAATTGTCCTGATGCATATGTTATAACTTTACCATCTTGCATTAGTATACACCTTAACTTGTTATGGGAAGCATGACTATATATATTATACGGCTTGTTTAGATCTAGCAATATTAATATTGGGGTCATAATAAATCGATTCTTGAGTTTTGAAAACTTCTCTCACACTCTTCATCCCATTTAAACTTTTTACGTCCTTTTGAGTCAGTCGGGTCAAAGGCTTAGCTATCTCTAACAAGTCCTTTATATACCATTTATAATAGCTATCCAATCTTAGGAAACTTTGAAACTTTGTAATAGTAGTTGGCTGCTTCCATTCAATTATGGATTTGATCTTCTTCGGATCTACTGAGATCCCTTCTTTAGATGCAACATGACCTAGGATCGAAATCTTATCTAACTAGAATTCACATTTAGATAGCTTTCCATAAAATTTATTCTCCCTTAACTTTTGTAAAGCTAGCCTCAAATGCTTGGTGTTTTCTTCCTTACTTTTAGAATATATTAGTATATCATCAATGAAAACAATCACAAATTTATCCAAATATTGTAGATATATTCTATTCATTAAGTCGATAAATACTGTTAGGGCATTGGTCAATCTAAAGGGCATAACTTGAAATTCGTAATACCCATATAGTGCCCTAAAAATAGTCTTAGGAATGTCTTCAGGTCTCACTCTTAACTGATGATACCCTAATCTGAGGTCAATTTGTAAAAACATAGTTGCTCTTTACAATTGATTGAATAAATCATCCATTCGAGGTAATGGATACTTATGTTTTATGGTAACCTTGTTAATTTCTCTATAGTTAATACATAATCTCAATGTACCATCTCTCTTTTTCATGAATAACATGTGGGCCCCTTACAAGGATGCGCTTGGTTGGATGAAACCTTTATTTAGGAGTTCATGTAATTGTTCCTTCAATTCCTTAAGTTTAGTGGGTGCCATTCAATACAATGCCTTAGAAATAGGTTTCATTCCTACTAGTTCAATCATGAAGTCTAACTCCATTTGTAGATCTAACCCTAATAGGTCATTGGGAAATACGTTTGGGAACTTCTGTGTAATAGGTATATTAGATACATTTAGACTTTTTTTCTTCCCCTCCATTACAAAGATTTAGCAAAATTGCTAATTTCCTCCATTCTTCATAGGGAGCTCTACCTTTATTAACTTACAATACCCTAAGGTTTTGAGCCCATATGATAACCATAAGATCTAATCCCTTAAATTTAGGGCACCTAATTATGTTATCTGTTTTGGTTCAAATTTCATAGTAAGGTTAAAAAAGTTAGATAATGTATCTTAGTAAAGTCAATTTCTTAAAATAAGTTATATAAAAGGATTAATTTGATAAAAATGTCAATTTATTGATAAAGTTGATAATTATAAAAAATATGAAATTCGAGCTTTAAGATATAGTAAGATATTAAAGATAAGTTAATTAACCTTCAAAAATAATAAATGAAGTTGAATTATATGTAATATACATGTATTAATATAGAATATGCATTATATGTATTACATACATATATATAATAATAAATTATAAAAATTAAGGTACATTAGTGTAAAATAATGGAAAATTAATAAAAAAATAAATGGATGAGTCATCAAATGATGTAGTAGCCTAGGATTAATTAGAAATGATGAGTTAAAAGCCAAAATATAAGAAATTGATACTTAACATGTTGAATTGACCAAAAAATGACACATAAGCTTGGAAATTGACATGTAGTGTGATGACTCATCAACCTAACTAATGCTAAATTATAAATAGACCCTCAACATCAAATATTAGAACTAAAATAGGATAGGAAAAATTTAGAAAAAAAAAAAGAAAAGAAAGAAAAATAGGGCATAATTTGATTTAGAGTAGTTCACTAAGTTAGATGCAACCTAACTTAGAATGACTTGGGGGTTAAAGAGAGGGTAGTATGCCTGATTGTTTTGATAAGGTGCGGTGGTGGTGGGAGGCAGTCGATTTACGTGAATCAAATTTTCGACTGAATATTTCTTAATTTTCTAAAAATACTAAATGGAGTTAATTAATTGTGAAAATTGGTTTTCTAAGGTCGTTTTATGGATATTTTAATTTAGTCATTTTATTTTAATTAAATAATTAGTGGAAGCATAAGGTGCTTAAGGAATTACTTTGTTTGGATGAAAATTAGATTAAATTTTAGAAATATTAAATAATGTCCTTTCAAGTTGAAGTTTTGTACATAATATAATTAATATATGTAGTTAATTGTAGTAATAAGAATTTTTGAAAATAAGCATACTATTTATTGTAATTACATTGGATAAAATTGACAATTTTACTATTTTGTTGAATTAATGTCATTTTGACTTCTAAAAGTTTATAATGATGTTTGGAACACTTGATTTTTATCTTGTGATTAAATTCATTTATTTGCTTAATTTTGACTAATTTTGAGCAAAAACACTATTTTTAGAAATAAAAGCGATAAGCTAGTTTAGTACAAATGATGGTCAATATGTAAAGTGTATATTTTTGTGAGTTTACAATATTTTTTGTATAATTAATTGGGCTCATATACTATTTATTATATATTTTTCTTGTATAAACCTATATATCAGCCTCATATATGAAATAGTGAATAATATCGGTAAAGTGATTGCTAGCTAACATAAGATCGGTAACTATGACATGTAATTGATATTGAGCATGGTTTAAAAGTATAATTTTTAGGACTTCTAGTTTAGAATTAAAGCTTACTCGAGTCGATCACGAAGTTATAGTAACGTATGTTCAAATCGATAATATAAACGGGTATTTTTGGACTTTTGACAATAATGATTAGTCTTGATTCTTAAAACATCTCAATAATACTCAAAATAATGATTGTGGTGGTATAAAATTTATTAAAATCGGATAAGAAATGAATAAGATCTTATCAAAATAAGCTTAGAAACGTAGTAGTAAAAGTTTATGAGTTTGGTATCGACTTGTAGTTAATTTAGGGTTTGTGTGTATTTTCCTAAGTGTGATAGGTAAGGAAGAACCACGTCGTGAAGCTTAGGATTTACGCTGCTGTTAAACTCTAGTAAGTATGTATTTCTGTTTTTATGCAAGTAGACCTATGTTTACTTGACTTAGAGTCAATTGTGTCATAAACTGTAATGATGTGCTGGATGGATTGGATATACGATTCTGTTGAATGTGTATTGGCCAAGTGAAATGTTTCCTCATTTATGACTGATTTGTCAATGCATATTTCTTCTTGGAAACTGAATTGTCCTTTAGGGTATTCACCTAAGTGAACCTTATATGAAGAAATGTATTATAAAGTTGATTAACAAAACTAAGGTTAAGATGGTCAAATTATTTATGGCATAGAACCTGAGATTCGAGCTTGATACTAGGTTATCATACTATTTATGGCATGGCATGGCGCGGTATGAGATAAAAGGACCTATAGGTTAAGTTTCTAAAAGCTTGAACACTATTGAGTTAGGTTTTGAGCATATAAAACTATATTGCTCAACTTATTCTAGCTACGATGTGTGGTTTAGCTAGACTGACTATGCGTTGGATTTTCAAATCACAGTAGATGGTTTTTGTTGAGGGTCTTATTTCCAAGTAGCTCCTTGTTGCCCTAGGTTCCTGGAAGTTATATCTAGATGCCCGAGTATGTCGATTAACTAGATGAGGAATTGGAAAAGTATAGGATATCGGTATCTATGTATGTCATGTGCATGAGCATGGCATGAATTCCTTGCATAAACAATTTGTCTTAATAGCTCGAATTACGAAATTGAATGTCCTATGGTACTAATATTTGTGAATGTGTATTATGCTTGTTCTATGCTTTGTTTTATCCACTTTCACTTAGCTCGTAAAGAGCCAAGGAGATACTTGTATATTCTCAGGTTATGAAGAGAATTGACTGGACATCAACATCAACTAGGAGAAAAAGTCTTGTAAGAGTGTGTAGGACGAAGTCAACCACTTTTTAAGAAGTCTTGTAATATTTTAATCTTAGTTTCATGAAGGATTTGTACATATAAAAAAAATACTATGTTTTAGGTTTGGTTAAGTTTAATGGATGTATTCTTTTGTATAAACAAGTGTAAAGCTGAACTTCGTCGTAGTAGTCTTTTGTTATAAATGAAACTTTTGTTGAATATAAATAGGTATTCTTATATGATGGTACATCCAGTGTTATGTTGGGATGTAACATAGCTTTTCCTTGAAACATAAGATTTCCCTAGTCTAAAATAATACTTTTACGTTTACGTTCAACTTTTGCCTTATGTTTTGCTAACTAGTCTATCCCAAAGACAATATCGCAACCTTGTAGTGGTAAAACTATCAAGTGAATTAGGAACTCCTTTTCTTGTATCTTAATTTGACCCTTATCTACAATCTTCCAAGTCGATATTTTTTCTCTAGTAGGAGTTCTAATTTTGTATGTGGTATTTACTTCAATCATATCAATTCCATTTCCTATTATGAATTCTTGAGTAATAAAGGAATGTAAGGCTCCTGTGTCGAATGGAGCATAAGCAGATCGCCCATTTACTTGTATTTTTCTTGAAATATTCAACTATCCTAATTATTTAAGATTCATCGAAATGATATCATCAAAGACCTAATCATTCCATTAATCTAAAAGTACAAGTCTTTCAAGCATAGGCCATTTCATATTGATCAAAGCATAGTTTAAGGGTTAAAGTTTAGAACAAGTCACGTACTTGTCACTAATCCTTTATTCACTTCATCTTCATGATTCATAAATTCTTTTAAAATCTTCATCCCCATAATAGTCGTCTAGCAAGTTGTCATAATCCTCCATATCTTCTTCACTTTCAATAGCAAATACCCTTGCAGGAGCAGTAGTCACATTAGATCCTCCTATATTCCCAACTCTTGATTAAAATGCCCCTTTTATCCATAGTGTGTACACTTCACATTCTTTATCTTGGGACAAGTCTTAACCATGTGAGTTGCTTCACCATACGTGTAATATTATCCTTTCAATTGGTCATAATGTTGGGGATAATGACCGGTACCACATTTCTAGCACTTTATGTTGCTATTCTTATCATAAAAACTTCTCATTGGTATAGACTAGGCAAGATTACTCATCCAACAACTGGTTTTTTTCTTTGGCCAAAACTATTAGAGCTAGGGTAAGATCTTTTAAACAAAATCTAGATTGAGATCCAATGCCTACTTTTTTGTTCAATTATGATAACATTTTCAAGTGATTGTTTTCTAGTTTTTGAGCCTTCTATACTACATCATTACCAGTAGGCAAATCATACTCCTGAAGTTTACATTGTATCACTAGATCAAATCCATGTATAAATAGAGTTTTCTTCATATGTGGATTATCCTTGTATGAGGATGGATCATACTAATACAACTTATTAAACTCAGTCTCATATTAGGTCACACTCATATTCTTTTTCTTCAAAGAGAACAAATTCTCAACCATTTTTAATTGAACACTCTTTGGGAAAAATTCTTATCTGAACTCGTCTTTAAATACTTCTCAGGTAATAGGTCCTCTAATTGAACCTTACTTTCGAATCCCATTAGACATAGGCTCATAACTTTAACATGTAAGTCTTATATGATATCTTTGATTATTAGGTATCCGAAAAGCAGTAAGGTTATGCTTTACCTAAGCCAGCCAACCATTTGCCTCTTCAGGTTTGCTAATGTCACCATCGAAATACCAGTTGGCCTTAATAAAGTAAAGTAAGCAATTTGCATCCGATTGTCCATTCCTCCTAGTATCCATTTCTTGGGGTCTTTTGTCTATCATATTTCCCCCAATCAAAAGGTATTATAGAAAAGCACCTTGTTGTTGTATGATTGTACGCATATTGGTGAGCATAAGCTCAAGTGGGATAAGTGTAGGTACAGTAGGTATTTATTATTTTTGAAAGTTAATTAACTTATCTCTAATATTTCGCTATATTTAAAAGCTTGAATTTTATGATTTAGATTTGTTGATAATTAAATATTTTTCTCAAATTAATATTTTTATATAGCTTATTTTGAGAAATTGACTTTACTTAAATTATTTCGTTTAACTTTTTTAACTTTATTGTAAAGTTAGAAATAAAATGGATAATTTAGTCAGGCGCCTAAATTTAGGCGCTTAGATCATAGGGTTATTAAACTAGTTGAAAAAACCAAAGGCAATACTGAGATAAATTTCCGTGAATTGGTATACCCACTCCTTTCACTCGGCCATGGACATTCTCATCTTCTTGGCAACTTGGTACATCTTGGATACACTCTGCTTTTTGTCTATTTGGCACGGAGCTTGACTTAGCCATGGACATGCTCGTCTTCTCGACACATGGAATCAAGCTCGGGTTTGCCATGTCAAGAGCTCGGCAGTGACCTTCTTTGGCCGTATGTGGAACACTTGTCCTCAACGTTACGTACCGTCGAGTGCAGAGTGATTGACTGCCTTGCTTGGTTGTATGGAGTCTAGTTTTTGCTGAGCTTGGCTCTTCTAGGCTATTCAATACAGGGCTCGAACTCGGACTTATATAGCAGATTAACTCACAAGGAGTACCCGGCTCATAAATACATCAAAGTTGCTTGGCATAGTATTGTGCTACATGGCCATTGAATTCATTCGGCAGTCGGCTTCTCAGATAGATGCTTGTCGGAAGCTCGGCCTTGGCTTTGCTTTGGTTTCGTGTACGCATTTGCTACTACCTTCAAATTCATCTCCCTATAGATTAACATTCATTGTCTCAAAGCTTAATTTGGCATTGCATTACAGCATGCACTCATATTAGGCCAATCGTATACGGTGATGCTTCTCAATTGTCTCTTGGTTGCTGTTACTACAATTTGTCCCACGAATTCCACAAGAAACTGGATTTCATGTAATAAATCAGAACTTGGAACATTTCGAATTTCCAATCCTTTGATATCTTGATCTAAGATGAGTATTTTGACATTTCTTTGTTTTGTAGCAACTTATACAAAGTGAGATGCCATTTCAGTCAATACGAGTTCGTTAGGCACAAGTATCTATAGTAGCTCGGAACTTAGTTTTGGAGAAAGAAATGGTGGTTTGGACTCTGACTTATGTAAGTGACCATGAGTATGGTCGTACTTGCTTTGGACTTTAGATGAGTGTCGGCAATCGTAGTTCACTTGAGATTTCAACCCATCTACTAGTGAATAACAAATTAAGACATCCATGTAGAGCTATTGCCCTCAAAGAATTTAGATTGCACGCATGCCACTGGCCGCTACAAATGGTGGCTCGACAAGGATAATTCTTCAATGCTAACAATTTTGAACCACAAAATTTTCATAAATCCTCAAAAACCAAGGCAAGAGATTGTTTAGTGCATCCCCAATCTATCCATCCTTCATAACGATCCAACATTGTCGGTATGCTTATGTTGAAAGGCTCTCTAGGAGCAGTTATAAGAGACGGTTATCCTAAGTTCGTGGTTGAACTCTAGTAATAACCCAGGAAATTGTATCCTTCTTTATGCTTCTTGGAATCATCATCCGAGTGATTTAAAGCGCTAGAGGAATCATTATCTTGATGCAAATGTCTCCTTCGGCAAAAGTTGCAAGGTAGTTCAAAATGCCGTGATGGTTGGCTGAGACAGTTTTCAACCCTCTTTTACACTTGCAAGTCTCGAGAAAATACCAAAAAGGAAAATAAAATTGTCTATAGCAACAGGAAAAATAATAATATCATCTTCGGCTAGTTTTTGCATAATAATAAAGTAAAAATCATAAAGTATGAAGAGATCCTGCCATCATTATTCACTTGTATGGTAGAAGGAGCATTTAAAGAGGAAAACATTGATACTACGACTCAAAACTCCAGAGGGAAAAAGAAAAATTCAAGAGCCCAAAACAAACCAATAGACCATAAATAATTCCTCCTAAATTGCATAACTTCAAGGAAATGTAAGAATTGTCATGATGGGCTACATTTTTTCTTTGTTTCCTATAGATGACGCCAATTGTTAATAAGTAATTTTTATCTTACTGCATGAACACTTACAAAACAAGAAAATGACTATGGGGGCATCGAAAGGTGCTCCGATGCAACTACTCCAATACTTAAATCAACCCTTTAGTGATGAGAGTAAGCTTGTTAAATGATTATGGAAGTAAGAGAATAAAAAAGGTCCCCTTACTTGGGGTCTTACTTGGTATTTATGGTGAGTCAATGAAGATTATACCCAGATTGGATAATTAGATCGAGCTTCAGTATTGAGCTGACTAATATAAGCTCACATGATGATTATAAAAAAAATGCTTATCAACAATGAGGAACAAGGAATCTTTCAAACTATAAGAGAGTCCCCTATAATATTGTTGATGATATCATTTATGGTCATAAACATGTCCTAGTTTGCCATTTCAAGAAGTAATCGTTGTATACAAGTCCTATAATCTATGGGTAACTCTTCCCCACACCATTTAAAGGTTAACTAAGCATTCTAAAGCAAAGATCTACAAACCTATTAAGTAATATAAAATGACAATCAGCACATTAATAAGTTTACGTTATAGTTTATTTCTCTTAAAGTATTATTAATCATATATATATATATGTATGTATATATATCTTGTGTTTAAAGCTTTTACTACCTATTTACTACCTATACTTACTTATCCTATAACGTCTATCAAATTTTTAATTCAAATGCTTTAGAGACAATTCTTAAGAACCATGCTTTAATACCAATCAAGAACAACTATGCCTTGAAAGCTATCAAGTCGTAATAGTTCGCCATGCATATCAATTTTATACCAGAAACTATCTCTTAAGTTACTAATATAACCCTAACATAAACAAGGCTCATATGATAAACCACTCTGAAACAATCACAGTTCTAAAAATATAATAATATTTATATAAATAACAAAACTTATATTTACAATAAAACTAGGTACATAACATTTATAGAAATGCACAATACGTATCACGACTCAAAAGTGAGAATTCTACTAAATCGTCCAAGAAACTAGTCGATCCTAAGAAACCAAAAAGTTTCAAAAATACAGTTCAACATCAATTCCTTCTTACTCAAACATTAGTTATACCCTTTGCACACCTAATGATGATCGTCATGTGGCATGTTTAGTTAGAACTTGTAAGTAAATCTATAAGAGAGCAAGCAAACTACAACTCAGTAAAGGGTAGGAGGCAAAAGCATATACAAGTTAAGTAAAACAACCAAGTTATCAATCAATTATTATGTGCAATGCATGAATAAGTAATGTACTATCCGTACAACATTAATTGGTTTGTTGTGAAGTTAAAAAAATTTCACCCGCTCTAACCCGAGTTAAATAGTTGTGATATGACAGTAATAATGCTAATTACAAAGGCTATGATTCCCTCTTACGACCAATTCTAGGCTTGTCCAATAGAAACGTTGCTCCTCTTATGATTACCTTCTAATCAACATCCCTAACCTTGCCGCGACCTTTTTTCTTATCTCTTAGTTAAATTAAGGGTGGGTAAAGGCTAGTACATTGCACCTCATTAAAGGAGTTGAAATTTAACAAGAGAAAAACCTAGTTGTCCCCTAGTAGGATGTAATGTATGTCCTTTTAGAGTTTTAATTCGTATTTATATTAGTCTGGTTAAGGGTGATCATTCAATTTGTAACATGCCAAAAAGAGTTAGGCAACACAGCAAAATATGTAGCTTAGTTACCAATCAACACTTCAATAACCAAGCATTAGCATAGCATGCGCACAAATAAGTACTTACAGCCATAAGTGAGCATATACTATAGTCTTCACAAATTTAACTTACTTGCAATGGTGCTCAATCAAGCAAGTCGGTAATGTCAAGCTCCTAATGACTTGGAGATCCTATATATCAAAACTCATTCTATTTTCGTTGGAATTACGAAAACATTTACTTCTATCTATTTCATTGGCCTAACTTATTAGGTTGTTGTCAAATAATTAAAATATGGTTTATTTATTTATATGGTAAAAAATAATATGTTTATGTGATTATATTGTGTATATATATGTATGTATGTATACAAATATACATATATATATTTATATTTTGTTGTTGATGTTAAATGAATCATATGTTCATATATATATATATATATTAGGACTTGTATTATCATAAAATGTATAAGAATTTCGTAACACACTTATAAGAGGTAAACTTCTATATATCCTAATAGTACATTCAAGTATGGATAATTGATTTATTACTATTATTTCATTTGTATATATATATATATAATATATATTTTTTTTTCAATCTTTATATACTTCTTTTACTTCTTCCCATTATGTGCTGCCTATGCACTAGCGATTGGCATTCGACTCCTACAATGTAATTATTTGACTAGCATAAACATCAAATTAAGTAAACATTAGATTAACTTCCTTATTAATATTTTATGAAGACAATACGCGCACGCACACACACACACATATATATATATATATATATATATCTAACGTAAGCCATAATTGAAAATAGCTGGGTATACATTGTGTTATGTCGATATACATTTTCAACGTATATTGTAAAGTGTTTTCTTTTTTCCTTTTTAAATTTTTATTAGCCAATTAATGTCGCAGATGATTACCTAAACCAAGCCTCTATTCAAAATGATGTGATTAGGTTAGTAAGTTTTCCCTGTTAAGTTATTAAATTCTATTTATATGGGAGTATTACAACATTCTCTCTCTCTCTCTCTCTCTCTCTTTTTCCCTCTTACCAGTTTGTGCCATATTTATGCCATTTGTGTGATAAAATAAACTCCATAAATAACACCACGAAATTACTATGTATGTATGAGATTATATATATGTATATTTATGTCTGTATATATATATATAATATATATAGGTATTAACTTTACAAGTGGACTACAAAATTTCTACAAACAAACAAGATATTGAAAGCAACATTAATAAGGAAAGATGTAATTGCTGATTCTAACAATTGATGTATAAAAGCCTTAATCACAAAATATCATAGCAGATTACCCTATATACACCTAATACATTAACATAATTATTATAACTTCAATCAAATTTATGGATCTAACTCCATCCTCTTAATGTTGCAATGACAAAAATAAGCATTTTATAAATATTATCTAGACATTCATGCAAATTAAAGATGGGTGTAAAAAGGAATACTTAGGAAAAAAAAAAAAAATTGGTTGGAATTAATGTGAAAATCAGCAATTTTTTTTTTTTCCTTCTTCTTCTACCATCACAACGAGCTATTCCTAAAAGAGTAATACTTTCCGCATTTCCTTATTACTTAAAATAATGCCTAACTTTACTGAGTTTTCCATATGTAGACTTAATTACTACTAGTTATCGTGGTCCAGTTAACATACCTATTTATTATCAGATTTTATATATATCAACAAGTATTAAACCAGTAGGTAGACAAACTTACCTTTTTATTAATTCCCATAGAAATTCCTTAATTTTTTTGTTTATGATTTCCTTGTCAATTTCCAAAGTTCCAAATGAGTGAATGGGTTGGCTTCTTAATGAGTTATAGGAAATGTGGTTGTGAAAATACTTAGGGCGGCAAGTTCTTCTACCTTATTTATCTTTTGTTAAATTAAAGGAAGTAGGAGGTGTCTTCATCACCTTAATCCCCAGCTTATTCACCTTGTTAATTTGCTACCAAAAGCTCTCTCTCTCTCTCTCTCTTTTTTCCCTCTTAGGGTGTGGTACTTTTTTTTTTTATACCTTCCTTTATAAGTTGATTAGAAGATTTTAGCATTTAGATGGAACTTATCCATATTTGGATATTTTAAATTAATTTATGGGTATATTGATTTTATATCAGGTATATTCAAGGAGCATACATGTGTTTTATATGTTATTTTTGTCATATTATATATTTTATATGTTAAATAATTTATCCCTAGTATTTCGTCATCTTTTGGGGGCTCAAATTCAAATAGCCCAATAAATTTATACTACACTAAATGGTTTAAATAAATAGCTAAAATTAGTATTTTATTAAATTATTTTTAGAATCAAAATTTTACCTAGTCACTTTTACTAACTTTGGTGGCCACATCGTAAATGTTGAACTCAATCAAATAATTTTATCTAAAACCCCTAAATTTAGGTGCAGTTGCTTTAAATGCAATTTTAGGGGCTCACAAAGAGTTATAAGTATTTCACTATTATGACTAAAGAGTATAGAGATCTCTTTCTATTTTTATTTTTTTAATAAAAACTCAAATTGGATGCATATTACATCAACTCATCATTTGATCTTATCCTAATTATTGTTTTCATTGGAGGACTACTCTTTCCCCTTTTTTTCACTAAATTGGAGTAGTTTTATTGGTTTGTAAGTCCCATACCAAAAGATCATAAGCTATTAGGTATTAAGACTCCCTTTCAAACCATCCACACACTCCATCTAATTTCATTCTTCACTTTTATATGATTCTAGCCTTCGCATGAACTTTTCTTTTAACCT
Source organism: Lumnitzera littorea (assembly GCA_024138015.1). Taxonomy (NCBI): domain Eukaryota; kingdom Viridiplantae; phylum Streptophyta; class Magnoliopsida; order Myrtales; family Combretaceae; genus Lumnitzera; species Lumnitzera littorea. The sequence goes on from JAMXBB010000009.1 coordinate 85,111,365, forward strand.
TTATAGCGATCTTTTAGCCACTAATCCTGAACTAATCCTGAACTCATCATCCAAGTTGATAGATGTTATTCCACAATAAAGAGGCACCACACAAGCTTAATTACTAGAGTCAACAAAGCTCACGACTCTTTAACATTTTATCATATTCAATTATTAATTCCTCTCTCTCTCTCTCTCTCTCTCTCTCTTTATAGGCTTAACTTTGAACCGTTCTTATTTATTTCAATTATCCTCCAACTTTGATTTTTCACAAGACTTTCAAAAGACAATCTCATTTGTTCATCTAATCTCAAATTTAGAAATACCAATAAAAGGAGATAATCATACTCAAAAGTAAGCTTAGAAATACCAATAAATAGTCCTTAACATGTCAATATTCATCCTAATCTTGAGTTTTAATCTAAGTTTTAATAACAAGGAACTTTGTACTATAAAGATTTCATCATTCAAATCTAGTAAAGTGTACTCAGGTCAAACTAAATCATGAGTAATCTTATAAAAATTCACAAAAGTTTCTTTAGTATAATAGGATGCAAATTTTCACAACTATGCTTAATTCCAAATGACTGAACAAAAGCCCAATATGCGTATAAGTGCGAGATACTCAACATTTCCTACTTATTATATACATATAAGGAAACCGGTTAGCTTCTTAATTCTTCCCATCATACTTAAGTTGTTCATTGTCTTTAATGTATAAACTAAATAATAAAGAACAAAAATTAAAAGAAAAGAATTAGAAACTAAAACTTCCTCAAATTAATGCATTAATATAGAATTTTCCAAAATATGTTGAAAAGAATTCTTGTATCATCAAGCATATTTGAGATCCTTGCAAAATAAACATGAAAATGTAGAACGAAATTAAACCAAACTATTAACTACTAAACTAGCAAGTTAGCAAATATGCATCCATAACTTGCAAAAACATGTGTATACACATGTATATATACTAGTTGATTACTCGCTTGTTAGTAATGACCTGTAATTGACCATAGAAGTATTTACTCTCTAATTTATTATAAGTTGGCTCCAATAAAATAGCTTCTTATTATACTATTCTCTTTTATAAATCATAATTCCTTGACTAATCAATGATTTTTATAAGTTACTCGAAACTATCAAATCCTTTACGTTAAGTTCTGAGTGATTCTATAGTAATTTTCTCTAGTTGAAAATCCTTTAAGTTACCATCTGAGTTGCACTAGATTCATTCATAATATAATTTTTATCCTCTGACACAGCTTTTAAGTTTCTCTAGTTTAAGGCTCTTACTAAATTATTCTCTAAGTTATCCTCTGACTCTATTATTCGTAGAGTTTTTAAGAAAAACAAATCTGATTAAGCATATGAATCCCTTATTTTTATATTTAACTTATAAATTGCCTTTAACCTATTCTCTAAGTATCACTATAGTGCAAAAATTCATTCCCAAAACCTTTAAGCTAGTCTCTACCTTTAACTAATATCTTAAATTACTCACTTTTAGAGACTAAACTACAATTTTATACAACTCCTCATTTTATTACTCTATCCAACCATCCTAGATCGATACATATACTTTAAGAATTGATCTAACTCAGAATCTAGGTAGAGCTATAAAGAAAATATGTTATTTTTCCACTAAAAACACAATTTAATACATAATTTAGGACTAAAAAATCACACAAAAATCTAGGAAATAGTTTCATGAAAAACTTTCGCATAACAATTTAGTATTAACTTAGGACAATTTACAGAAAAATTTTAAAGGCAAAACTATGTCATTAACCTTATTTATTTTAATATCGAAAATTATTCGATTTCTTAAAGACGTATACAATAAATACCAAATTTATACAAAATGATATTTTTTATTGTAAATTCTATACATGAAAATATGTAAGAATAATTTTTTTTCATAATTTTCTAAGAACTTTTTATATTTTTACTAATTTAATGAAATTTGGCCTAAAATTGAACCTCGTCATACTATTGTTAGCTGGTCTAGGCGTAGGCCACTCCTTGTGGTGGTTGGGCCAGTTCATGCCCAACAACTCCCTTCTCTAACAAATTGTCAAATTCCCCAAACCAGACATCGATTTTCATATTTTTACTAATGTTAGTTTCTTAATCACTTTAGCTCACTTAGATTTTTCCTAAAATTCATTTTGCATAAACATGTTCGAGAGGATTTTATGGATTTTTAAGCTCAAGGATGGTGAAAATGAATTTTTCTTTCTCACTCTTCCAAATTCTAAGCTCATATATTGCATGAAATTCTCTTCCCTATCTCTAACACCTGTCCATTTGAAGTTGCATGCCTGTTAGGATGATTTCCAGCTACCTTAATTTCCTTTGTAATTTTATATTAATTTTTATGAATTTAATTAACCTATTTTTGCCTAAAAGTCCTATTTTCAAGTGTTTTAATTAGTTTTGGTTATAAATATATGTATAAAAATTACACACGGCATATATGTATATATTTCATACATTATTTTATGTCTCATAGTAATTTTATTACATGTATAAGTTATCTCTAACGGCTCGTTACATTTCAAGATTTTAACGTTGAGTTTTCGGAAATTAATAAACATGCCAGATAAAAATACAATTTATTGAAATTAAATATTAATATATAATATTTTGATAAATTAATCTTACTAGCATTCTTTTTCTAACTTTTATGACCTTAGATTAAAATTTGATTCAACTCAAACAAAATTGTTCGAAGGCCTTAAATTGTTCCACACGCTCTATACGTCTTAACTAATATTTGTTAGACTAGCGACTAGGGTCTCACATTGTAGATACCTATTTTTGTCCCCATAATTTATTGATTTATTTATTTTTAGAGGGTCTAAGTTCAGAAAAATACAAAAAAATAGAAAATTTATTAAAAAATTAAAAATAAAATAAAATAAGAGAAAAAAAAAGGAAAAAAAGAATTTTTAAGGAAATAAGTCTCAAGTCATTTTTTTAGGTCGCTAAGAGCGGTCATTTTTAGAATTGAAGTACATATAGGCAATTTAGTGGTTTTAAGCTATGTTTAGGAATATTAAATCTCTCCAAAAATTTGATTTTTGGACCTTGATTGGGATTAAATTAATTTTTGAATTGAAGTTCATAGAACTGTTAAATTGGGTTCGCATTTGAAAATTAAACCTCAACATGTATTGGATATTAGAGGGCATTGCATTTTAATTAGGGTTTAATTTTGGATTTAGTTTTACTATAGTAATTTTTATTTATTTAATGAAAAAAAGAAGAAGAAGAGAGAAGTGAGTCAGACCCAGTGCAAGACTTAGCCCACTTGAAGAGCAAACAAGGCTAAAGGCCTTGAGCGTAGATCAAGCCCATACACGCAAGCACGAGAAGTGCTTGCATTTCTTCTAGTAATGTGCGTGTACTATATGCATGCCAGGGATGCATGTCACACGTATTGGATATTAGAGGGCATTGCATTTTAATTAGGGTTTTAATTTTGGATTTGGTTTTACTATAGTAATTTTTATTTATTTAATAAAAAAGAAGAAGAGAGAAGTGAGTCAGACCCGATGTAAGACCTAGCCCACTTGAAGAGTAAACAGGGCCAAAGGCCTTGAATGTAGATCAAGCCTACACATATAAGCACAAGAAGCACTTGCATCTTTTCTAGTAATGTGTGTGTGCTATATGCATGCTAGGGGCGCATGTCACACATGCTACATGTACAGATGCCATCTCCTTCTTCCTTTTCTCTTTTTCTTTCTTTCCTTCGATTCCAGTTTCGTGCATTCTTTTCCTCAACAAGGTGGGACTAGTTTACAGGCAATTTTCGTGCGATTTTCACATGATCCCACACAATTTCTTGGTGAAATCATGTATTAGGTACGGCTTAGTCTTGAATCCACCCTTAAATGTATCCAAATTTAGTCAATTACCTATACAAAAATCAAATTAAAAGTAAGAAAATATCATTTTTTGGGTCAAAGCTCATTAATACAAAATTATCAATTTAATTTGATTCCTAAACCTTTCGAGCTTAATCCTTTTGTTTACAATATAAATAGGATGCTTTAGGACTAGTTTAGCCATTAAGCACAACTTCAATCACCCTTATTACGATTCTAAATAAGCTTTCTCTTTCTATTGTCATAAGCTCTCCCTCTCTAACATTTTTCCTCCATTAGCCAATATCGAGAGAAGAAACTACCATTGCTAAACTCCATGGGCTTCAAGCTTCTTATTACTACCACCCTCGTGCTCTACTACACCCTATAGCTACATGACCCTAGCTTTACTATGAAACCTTCATCATTACAACCATCTCATGAAACACTAACAACCATTACCTTTCAACTAGAAATAAGCTTGCGGCTAAACTTGCCACATTCTAAAAAACAACACCTAAGCCTTTTTTGAAGCATCGTGGCTACCACTTACGATAAACACGACCACCTACCATTGTACAAATTCTAACCACCACCAAACGGCCATCGTTGGACATGGCACTTGCTTTACTCCCCCATATGCCAATAACAATACACAAATCCAAAGTCATCCACTTGAAACACCACCTAGACGTATTCGAATTGTGCTTTTCGAGCAGTTGCTTTAATCCTCCCATTCAACTCGAATTTGCTTCGCCTGCTCCTAACCTATGCCTTTCACACTTTAGCTCAGTTCCCCTTTTGTTTTTAGCATCATATTTTTTTTTCCTCATTTTTTTTTCTTTCTTTTCATTTTCATTTTCTTTTTTTTTTTTCCTTAACATCTTATTCCATTGTAAATATATAATAAAAAAATCCAAGAAAAAGGAAAAAATAAAATCCAAAAAAAAAAAGAGAAGAAAAGAAAAAAAGAAGAAGCAAGGTTCTATCTTTATTTTATTTGATTTTATCTTTTTCATGCTTCAATCAAACATAAATAATAAAATAAAAATTAAAAAATATGTTTCATCACTTAAAAGAACCTATTTTCCAAATAAATAAAATTAAGTTAACCCTTTTCAAAATTAGGATTTGCTTTTAGAATTTTTCCAACAATGAGCATATCAAATTAAGACCCTTCCTTTTTCTTTAGAATTTTTTGAAACAAGATTATAAAGATTAAGTAACTTAAACCCAACCATTTTCTCAAATTAAAATTAATCACTTACTAAAGTTTTTTAGGAATGATCTAGGAAAGTCTATTCTCTACTAGAGGGTACGTAGGCAATTATAGGGCCACTTAAAATAAGAAAATTATTTTTATTTTCCCTTTTGTAAAGAAACTTACTCTTTTAAAAAAATTAATTTTCTTTAGTTGTGAATGTAGAATTAGCCAAACAGGTAATTGAAAAATAGAATTAATCTTGAAACGTTAAGGTGGTAGCCATTAAGGTTTAATAGGTTAGCCTTCGGATCCATAACTTTGGCTTTTTAAAAAACATTTTTAAAATTGGTCTTTTCCACAAACTAGTGGTTAAGTTACAACTAATTTACCTTTTAGTTATAACTTAACACTTTTCTCAATTTCAGTTAGGTGACGACTCCAATCGGTTGGCAACTCCAAAAGTATTTTTTTTTTTTCAAATTTAAAAGAAAACCAAGTTTTTCTTAATCCTTAGTTGATGATTTGTATTGAATGGGTATATGGTTCAATATAGGTCAGGTTAAGAAAAATATCAAAAATAGGGAAAATTTCAAGCTTAACAACTTGACAACTCCACTAGATACGTTAAGAAAGCTAGCCACCTTAACCTTCCGAAATTAAATTTTTCTTTCAAGATACCAATGGTCTTATTTTTTTTTTTTATTTTCTTGTAAATATTCTTTATTTTAATTGTAACATTTGCTTTTGCATGCAACATACTTAGGATATTAGGGGGGTGATTAGATCGAGGATACTGGGTAGATATGGTTAGACTTAGGCAATCTTAAGACCTTAGGATGGGGAGTTGTTGTGTAAGTTTCGAGTTTAGTAGGGCAACTATCACTTGGGGTCGATTAGACTACTCTACTTAAACTTTGATGTGACTAAGGGACCGTTTCTTTGAAAACGTGTGAGGTCACAGAGTTTAAGAACTTTTAATACCTACCTTAATTACATACATTTCCCTTAAACCATATGTTAACTAAACCATATGTTAATACACTACTCCTAAAAGTTGCAACCCTACTAATGTTTGAGTGTCTTAGAAATGTAATCATTTTTTGTACTTGGTCTTTTATAAAAGTTAAGGGTATTTTGTAAACATAGGTCCAAATGTCTAAAGCTACTAAACAAGTCTTATTGGCCTAACTTAAAGAGAGCAAAAAGACCATGGACTAGGCATAGAGATGCTGGATAGAAATGTAGCTCAATTACAAGAGTTAGATTAGGATTCTTTAGATTATGGAATAAATGTCAAGTTTCATTAAATAATAATCTAGAATAAATGTTAGGCTCTTTATTCCAATTTTTCAAGATAATAAAAGTTTCCTTTAGAACATCATTCATCATTCGTTAGTATTCCCCTTATGTAAATAGTCCTTCAATAGTATTCATCTAACCATTATTTCCTCCTACTTAGGAAAATATAAATAAATTCCATAGATTTATAGATTGAACCCCAAAATCACCATCCTTATTTGTAATTAGATTTCTCAGTTTCTATAAAATAAAGCTCTATATTTCTCTCTCACAAAAAAAAAAGCAAAAAAAAGAAAGAAAGAAAAAAGTTACTAATTGTTACAAATTCTTATAGGATACTAACAAACCAAAGCCTTTAGCCGTTAAGACAACTAACCCAAAACGTAAACCTTTGGCTCGTTAAGGCAGCTAACACAAAACCTTCAACTTGTTAAGATAGCCAACCCAAACATGACCCTTGGCCTGTTAAGGTAGCCAAGCCAAACATAACCCTTAGCCCTTCAATGTAGCCAACCTAAACAACCCTTAGCCTATAAGGCGGCCAACCTAAAACATAAACCTTTAGCCTTATAAGGTAACCAAGCTAAAACCTTTGGCCCATGAAAGCAAGCAACCCAAACATGAACCTTAGCTTATTAAGGTAGCCAACCCAAACACAAGCCCCTCGACCTGTTAAGGCAATCAACCTAAAACACGAACACTTGGCCCATTCAGGTAGTGAACCTAAATGCTAACCCTCAACTTATCAAGTTAGCTGATCCAAACATAAACCTCAGCTCATCAAAGTAGCCAAACCAAACCAAAAACCCTGGTCCATTGAGAAAACTAAGCCCAATCATGAACCAAGTCAAAATACAAAGTCAAGTACAACCTTAGTCTCGAACTCAAATCAAATGAAAAGTACCATTTCACATTGTGGTATATTTCGAGAAACTACGGGGCAAAGTCAACTTCTACCTAGGGCAAATCAATATGGACTCTTACCCAAGAAAATGGTAACTCACTTTTAAAAGGTTTAGAATGAAAATAGGTAAACAATATCTTATATACTGAACCTTAAACACTTTAAGAGTCGAGTGACATTATAGTGAAGATATTTTGGACTCATTCCTTAAAGGAGGTCCATTTTAAATTTGATACATAGATCAAAATAAAGTTAAGCTTTCATTTTTAAACCCTAAACACAATTATCCTTTGCTACACTCGTTAAGCCATTTAAGGAATATTTTAAAACCAAACCCTGTCAAGAACTACCCCCATAATGGGGGTAATTTGGAGGTTAAGGTATTTAACTAGGAGAAAAGGATAAAAATTGGTTTGTGTCTGCTTTAGTGGCATCGATTCAAGGATAATTTTTATTTTTAATTTATTTTCTCCAAAATGAAGAAGAGCTTACAAGAACCTTATACATACAATCTAAACATTATGGGGAGGCAATTACTCTTAGGCCTAAGGAAAATGGATAAGAAACAATGAGAGAATGGGGAAAAAAAATTAAAAAAAAAATGGAAGAAGAAAGAGAAGAAGAAGAAGAAAGAAAGAAAGAAAAGAGGCATGATAATTAGGCTTGAATGTAAGAGAAAGTCCTAAAAGATATATTGCATGCCAATAAGGGCAGCAAAACCTAAATTAAAGGCCTTCAATCAAAACCCAAACATTCTCAAGAAACACAAAGCCCTCATGCCCATTCTAAAGCACATTCCAAGCCAAAAACACAAAAACTCCATAACCACTTTGAGTTACACTTCAAAATCACAAACACAAAACCTTCTCACCTATCTTGAATCATACAAGGCCTCCCTACCCACAATACCTCTCACACTCAATAAAAGCTCTTCTGATCTTAAAGGATGATTTATCTTGAATAAAAATTATTTGTGAAACTCGGTTAAGCATACTTTTAGTTTTTCCTAAAGCTTCTTGACTTATAAACCTAGGTTGGATAAAAATATTTCATTCAAATAGGCTCTCTCATTAATCTATTTTGAAACCATTGACTAAAAGCCTAGTTCATAATATTAAATCGAAAAAGACCTAACAGATTGGTTAAGGCATATCACTTATAAATTGGACCATAATTTTTAGATTAGGGGTCAAGAGTGAAATTTAAACTGAGAGAATGCAAGGAAGTCCTTATTGAATAGATTAATCATGAGTTACCATTTCCTTAGGAAAAAATTGTACAAAGTTATAAAGCCTCATCAGGAAGGATAGCATGCCACCGAGTTAGCCCTTACAATATTGAGGTTAAGAGATATTTATAGAGACTGAAAAGAGTTTGAGACACTTTACATGGTTATCGAGGAAGGGAATAGTAATAAATCTTGCTTCTTAAATAACAATTTTAACCCATTAGCAAACTTTCAAAAAAAAAAAGGACAAAAAAAAATGGGAGACAAAAGAAAAAAAAAAAGAGAGAAAGTAAAGGCATGTTATTAGTTTTTTCCATCTATTTTCAAATCCATGTTAACTTGAGTAGTTAAGCTTTCAATTCATGTCACATGTTTCCTTCCAATGTGTTTATACCTTTTAAGTTGACCATAATAGTCTAAGCCATTGTACTTTTCCTCATTATTGATGTCTGTTAACTCTTTTTTAAATCAATGGATTTTATCCTTAATACCTTTTTGTCATAAATGGTTTTCACCAAATTCTTTTTTTTTTTTTTATAAAATGTTTTGAGTCAAGAGGTTTTTCAAATTGGTTGCATTCTCCCATTTGCTTCTTCAATCACCATTTAGGGTTTTAGCTAGCTCATAGGGTGCTTTCCCTTCATCATATCTACTTTAAGGCTCTAGCCAACTCATAGAGGGCTATCTTGACTCATGTCTCTCTTAAGTTCTTGAGCTAACCCATAAGGAACTTTCCTTCCTTTAATTTTCCCTTAGGGTTTTAAGCTAGCCTAGAGGGCATTTCCCATTTCTCAATCTTTCTTAAGGCCTTAGCCAGCTCATAGAGCATTATCCCATCTTACATTTCTCTTAGGGTTTTAGCAAAACTATAGGGTACTTCCTATCACCAATCTCTCTTTAGCATTTTAGCAAGCCCGTAGCACACATCCCATCACCAATCTTTCTTTAGTATTTTAGCGAGCCCATAAGACGGTTCCATTTGTCAATTTCTCTTAAGGTTTTAGCGAGCCCATAAGGTGCTTCTCTTTACCAATTTTCTTTAGTGCTTTAGTAAGCTCATAAGGTGCTTTACTTTACAAAATTCATTTAGGGTTAAAGCTAGCCTATAGGGCACTTTCCCATTTCTCAATCTTTCTTAGGGTCTTAGCCAATTCGTAGAGCACTATCCCATCTTACATTTCTCTTAAGGTTTTAACGAGCTTGTAGGGCGCTTCTTGTTACCAATCTCTCTTTTGTATTTTAGTGAGCCCATAAGGTGCTTCTCTTTACCAATTTTTCTTAAGGTTTTAACGAGCCTGTAAGGCACTTCCCATTCACCAATCTCTCCTAATGCCTTAGCCAACGTATAGGGTGTTTCTTTCCCCATTTCCAACCAGCTTTCAAGATTTAGCAAGCTCAAGGAGTGCTCTTTCCTACCTAGGTTAGTTAGCTCAAAGGAGCATGACTAGGTTATCTAAATTGATTATCATTTAGGGTTGCTAATCCCTTAGAGACACTCTCACCTAAGTTAGTCAACTTAAAGGAACGTAGCTAGGTTTTCTAAATCAATTGTCATTTAGGGCTGCTAGTTCTCTAGAGATGTTTCCACTTAGGTTAGTTAGCTCAAACGAGTACGGCTAGGTTTTCTAAATTGATTATCATTTAAGGTTGCTAGTTCCTTAGAGACACTCCCGCTTAGGTTAGTTAACTTAAAAGAGTACGGCTAGGTTTTCTAAATTAATTATCATTTATGGTTACTAGTCTTCTAGAGACGTTACTACCTAGGTTAGTCAGCTTAAAGGAGTATGGCTAAGTTTTCTAAATCAATTATCATTTAAGGTTGCTAGTCCCTTAGAGATGTTCTCACCTAAGTTAATCAGCTTAAAGGAGAACAGCTAGGTTTTCTAAATTGATTATCATCTAGGGTTGCTAGTCCCCTAGAGATGCTCCCATGTAGGTTTGTCAGCTCAAATGAGTACAATCAGGTTTTCTAAATCGTTTATCACTTAAGGTTGCTAGTCCCCTAGAGACACTCCCTCTAAGATCGGTTAGCTCAAAGGAGTATGACTAGGTTTCCATATGAATTTCTTAACTAAGGTTGCTAATCTACTAAAGACGCTTCCCATCTAGGTTAGTCAGCTTAGAAAAGCATTACTAGGTTTCTTATTTAGGGCGCTATTCTTTTTATGATGTTCTTGTAGGTTAGCTAGCTCTAAATGAGCTACTCTAAACCTTTTAGGATCTTAACCAATTCATAGAAGTGCTATCCTTTCTTCAAATTTTTCTAAGGCTATAGTCAGTTCGTAAAGCATTATACCCATTCTTGAGTCTTGGCTAACTCTTAGAGCACCTTCATTCAAAATATCCTTCACTATTCACTAAATCCCCAATAGGTTGGATCTAGGATAGCTAACTAGTTATAGTGCCACTTAGGGCAGTTCATCCCAAGGGCAAAAATGGTGTCTCTTTTGTCTTTGTGGTAAAGTTTTACTCAAATTTCATCACAAAGAGGGATAGCTGTAGACATCCTATTTTCAGTACACCTCCTCCCCCCCCCCCCACTCCCCCCCCCCCCCCCCCCCCCCCCCCCCTACTC